>PVKP010039028.1:0-20454 GCA_004027715.1 Plecturocebus donacophilus
TTTTTATTCTAAAAAAAAAAAAAAAAGGAAGGATTTTCACTCCCTTCTCTGCCTAATTTGTTTCCATGAAAAAAAAATTGTGTCCATTGAAATTTGTTTTCCTTTTTCATTCTAAACAACTTTGAAAATGAACACCATCATTATCTGCTAAACCCAGTGTACATGATTCTGACCTGTAATTTTAAGTTAGTCAAAAATGTTTCACTATTAAAAAGAAAACCTGAATATTAAGTGTCCATTCAGCAATCTGGGAAGACTAATCTAGTCTGCTCAAGTGATTTTTATACCTTTTAACTCAGCCCAGGGGATCTCAGGAGTTATTCAAGAAGATACAAATATAGCTAAATGTCAGCAAGTTCCTTCGGTAACATTCTTAATTAATTTTAAATCGCTTATCTCTCTGCTGAAATTACAGCCTATATCCAGTAAAGGTTGTTTTCAATGGATTTGGAAATGGATATTTTCCACCTTGACTTTTAGAACTCAGGACACTGGAGATTAAGTCAAAGGGTGGGTCTTGATTTCACCACTGTTAGTTAGTCCAGTCTGTACCATCCCTTTCTTGATATTCCCTGTCTTTTCTTTCTTAATTCAAAGGCTTATACTGAAGACATTCATGTTGCAGTATTAACCTGCCCTAGATGATGTCTTTCTCCATGGTCTTGGAGTCTAAATGGCTCTTTGACTAGATTTTCCAGAAACCAACAAATAAGGTAACAGAAGTAAATTCACTATTGTAAAATTTACAGAAATATAATTTTTAAAATTTATCATACTTGCCAGAAGAATATGCCTGGAATCGGTTCAATCTCTTTGGATCCAAGTCTAAGCCCCAGGATTTATTTTAAAGACATATGTGTGTCTTTTGGAATCCTAAGAGGGAGATAAATGTAGGTGGAATTGAAGAAGGATCTAGTTAATAAATTAAAAATCCATTGGAACTATGTGTTTCATCAATGTTTGTCTGTTCAAATTTGTGTCTCTTCTTACAGGTGTTTTTCTCTGCTTATTCAGGCACTCTGTGGTGACTGCCTGGCAGTTGTTGCAGTTCAAGGATTATAATTAATCACACCCCTTTCTCCCTATGGAAACCAATTTTAAAGATGTAGGAATCAGACAGATGAAGATAAAAATAGTTATTCCTAATAAGACTGCATTAGAGAATGTGAGTTGGATTTAAGGCCAAATGGACTTTCTGCTATTTTATTTCCTAAACTAAGCACTCTCAAAGATACAGGTCTCATCCCTGCAGGGACAGAGTCTTTCCAGGAAACTTACATGAAGAAAAAGACAAGGCAAGGAGATTCTAGGGAGAGGAGCTACAAGATTTTATCTCTGCTCAATAGAAATCTAAGGAACAATGAAAGCCAATCTCACTATCTAACCATGCAGCTACCATGACACATGTATACCTATGTAACAAACCTGCACATTCTGCACATGTACCCCAGAACTTAAAGTATAATAAAAATAAATTATAAAAATAAATTAAAAAAAAAGAAAAAAGTAATGAGTAAAAGGAGAGACTAAAAGTGTTATTCTGGAAAAAGCTACCTGTGAGAACAAAAGGGCATGAATTTCTTTTCGAAGCAATCATTTAATCTTACTTTAAAAAACTTGGTGAAAGAAAAATCATAGTTACTTAGTTTGAATCAGTTGTTTTCAGTTTCAATCAATGAGGGCCTCAGGTAGATGTACTATGCAGGACATATGTCACTGCCAGAAATGACCTTCATTGGACCTGGGGCCAGAACCCCAAAGAAAAGCAAAAGTTTGAGCTCAGCGAACTCCTTGAAAATGTCTTATACATGCCTCTGCTAGCCACAAATGAATAAAGCACTTCTTTGGTCACTTTGTGTATTCATATAATTAGTTACTTGCAGGGAAAATGCAAAAATAATACAAAAAACTCCAGGTTCATCAGTGGTTTACATATTTTCCCAGTTGCTTTATCATTTTTCTCTATAGAGAAAAATGTGTATCTTTCTGAAATATTTATTTCTGAAACTTAGACTGTTGGAGATACTATACACCTTTATTACTATTTAGTGTGTTTTTCTTAAGAAAAATAACATTCTTTAACAGAACCAAAGAATAGTTACCATAATCAGGAAATTTAACATTAATATAGTACTATTATTTAATCTAGAGATTATAATGAATTTTTTTTAATTCTCAATAACATTCTTTATGGCATTTTTTTCTCCAGAATATAATTTCCTTCAGGATTCTATATTGCATTTAGCTGTCAAATCTACCTTGTTTCCTTTAATGTGGAACAGTTCTTTAACCTTTCTTTGGCTTTCTTGAACTTGATATTTTTGTGGTATACAGGCAGTTATTTTGTAGATTGCCCCTGATTGTTGTCTGATGTTTCCTTAGAATGAGATCATGCATTTTTGGTCAGGAAAATCACTGCTGAAGTAAGGCTATTTTTCTTAATCCATTATATAAGGAGGCCTATGATGTCAGTTTCTCCCAATTAGCTTTGATTAGTTGGTGAAAGTGACAACTGCCAGGCTTTTCTATTGTAAATTTTCTAATTTTTTTTCCTATTTATTAATGCATAATATGTGAGAAGGCACTTTCAGATGATGCAAGTTTCCTGTTTGTAATCAGATTTTCACCTACTTGTTTTATCATCTACTGGTTCTTTCTAGCCTCATTGCTATCTATTTATTAGCATTCATGCTATTGAAGAGAAGAGTTTTTCCTTGCCCCCTATTTTATCTGTTCACCCTATTTTTATGTATATGGCCTAATTCACTCTTATTTTGTGAAATGGATTATAATGTTTACTATTGCTATTTATCTCCATGTGTAAATTATTCAAGATCTGGCCAGTAGGAATCCCTTTCAACCAACTCTTGGGTCTCTTTATTATGGCTTAATCATTTTTATGTACCTTAAAATATTTTGCTGCAGCAAGATGCTCAATTTATATTTTTCCTTCCCCAGTCCTGCACGTAATAAGCCGGTTTCCTTTTAATGGAGAGTGGTGTTTAAACAAGCTCATTGCAATTGGTATGTCATTGTTTCTAAAAGAGCTAAGAAAAAGATAAAGGTAGAAATGTATGTTTCTATAAATTGTACATTCCTATATTCAATATATTAAAAATTAATGGGTGATTAATGACATAATTTCAATCCAACGCAATAGAGTATACTTTAGTATTTATCGTTTCTGTATTTATGTAAAATACCACTGTGAACAACAGAACTTCAGAGTTCAATATTTATTTTCAGGGTTTTCTGGTAATATTTATATAAGTGAAATGTACAAGTTTAATGTGTTCAATTTGATAGAGTTTGACAAATAAGTTCACCTATGTAATCTACGTCTTATTAAGGCATAGAATATTTTATTTGTCCTAAAATGTTCTTCATTTCTCTTCCTAATTTTTTTCACCATATAATAGTTTTACCTATTCTGGAACTTCATGTGGATGTATTTATAGTTTGTATGTGTGTGACTTCTTTTTTGCTGAACATGTCTATGAAATTTATCCATGTGTTTTGTGAAATATCAGTGTAGTAGTTCACTCTTTTATGGCTACTAATATTCCATGGGGTAAATATGCCATATTTAAAAATCCATTCTTCAATATTTGGATACTTTTTTATACACTTGCTATAAACCATACTTTTTTTACTTTCCTTGAATGTGTAATTGTGAGTGGAATTGCTAAGTCATAGAATAGAATATGTTTAGCTTTATTAAAAACTGCCAAGCTATTTTACAACATTGTTTTATCATTTTACATTCGTACCAGCAGTGTTTGATAATTCAGTTGCTCTACAATTTCATCAATAGTTGATATTGTCAATAATGTTAATTTTAGCCATTTCTGATGCATTTTATGGAATTTCATTGTGATTTTAATTTCTGTTTCCCTGGTGATTGATGATGTTGATTATCTTTCATACACTAATTAACCATTCATATATCTTCCTTTGTGAATTAGGTATTCAGTTTAGTTCTTTTTAAAAACTACTTTGTACCATGTATGCATTCTAAATACAAGCCCTTTGTCAGATATACATAGTGCAAATATTTTCTCACAATCCATGGCTTGCCTTTTTATTTTCTTGATGATATATTTTGATAAGCAGATGTTTGAAGTTTTGACACTCTAGGTTATACATTGTTTTCATTTTTATGATTATTGCTTTCTGTGCACTGTCCAAAACACCATTGCCTATCCAAAGTCATAACTTCCTAGAAGCATTTTACTCTAGAAGCATTTTATATTTAGCTTCTATATTTAAACATATACTACTCTCTAGAATCAATTTTTGTGTATACTGTGAGATAAGGGTTGAGAGTCTTTTTATTCCATGTAGATATCCAGTTCTAGCACCATTTGTTGAAGTACTTTAATTTCCTCCATTGTAGTTGTATTGGTGTCTTGGTCAAAATTTAATTAATTGTGTATGTTTAGATCTATTTCTAGACTCTGTTCCTTCATGATCTTATACCAAGATTTTTTATACTGTCTTGATCAATAAAGCTTTATAGTAATTCTTAAAAATTGCTATAAAAAGTGTAAATCCCTCAACATATTCTTTTTATTATTATTATTATTATGCTTTAAGTTCTGGGATACATGTGCAGAACATGCAGGTTTGTTACATAGGTATACATGTGCCATGGTGGTTTGCTGCATCCATCACCCTGTCATCTACATTACGTATTTCTCTAATGCTATCCTTCCCCGAACTTCTACCCCCTGCTATCCCTCCCCTATACTCTCACCCCCTTGACAGGCCCCAGTGGGTGATATTCCACTCCCTGTGTCCATGTGTTCTTATTGTTCAACACACACTTATGAGTGAGAACATGCAGTGTTTAGTTTCATGTTCTTGTGTCAGTTTGCTGAGAATGATGGTTTCCAGTTTTATTCATGTCCCTGCAAAGGACATGAATGACATGGTTGTATATTGAGAAGACTCCATCGTTTCTGCCGAAAATCTCCTTAAGCTGATAAGTAATTTCAGCAAAGTTTCAGGATACAAAAATCAATGTGCAAAAATCACAAGCATTCCTATACAACAGTAATAGCGAGTCAAATCATCAGTTAACTCCCATTCACAATTACTACAAAGAGAATAAAATTACCTAGGAATACAACTAACAAGGGATGTGAAGGACCTCTTCAAGGAGACCTACAAAATACTGCTCAAGGAGATAACAGAGGACACAAACAGATGGAAAAACATTCCATGCTCATGGTTAGGAAGAATCAATATTGTAAAAATGGCCATACTGCCCAAAGCAATTTATAGATTCAATGCTATCCCCATCTAGCTACCATTGACTTTCTTTGCATAATTGGAAAAAAATCACCTTAAATATATTCTTTTTAAGGATTGTATTGGCTAGCCTAGGACCATTGGGTTTTGATTTTTTTTCTTTTTTTTTTAATTGTACTTTAATTTCTGTGGTGCATGTGCAGAACATGCAGGTTTGTTACAGAGGTTTACACGGGCCATGATGATTGACTGCATCTACCATCCCGTCATCTACATCAGATATTTCTCCTAATAATATCCCTCCACTATCCCCCAACCTGACAGTCCCTGGTGTGTGGTATTCCCCTCCCTGTGTCCATGTGTTCTCATTGTTCTACTCCTACATATGAGTAAGAACACATGGTGTTTGGTTTTCTCTTCTTGTGTTAGTTTGTTAAGAATGATGGTTTCCAGCTTCATCCATGTCACTGCAAAGGGCAGAGTGACTCACCTCTGTAATCTCAGCACTTTGGGAGGCTGAGGCGGGCAGATCATGAGGTCAAGAGATCAAGACTATCTTGGCTAACAGTGAAATCCTGGTCTCTACTAACATTACGAAAGATTAGCCGAGCATGGTGGTACGCACCTGTAGTCCAAGCTACTTGCAAGGCTAGGAGAATTGCTTGAACCTGGGAGGTAGAGGTTACAGTGAGCAAGATCGAGCCACTGCACTCCAGCCTGGGTGACAGAGGGAGTCTCCGTCTCAAAAAAAAGGAAAAAGTAGGATGGATTCAGTGATGTCCAATTTCTCTCACTATCATCATTTTCAATCCCATTACTGGGTATATACTAAAAGAATTATATATCATTCTATTATACAGACACATGCACACATATGTTTATTGCAGCACTATTCACAATAGTGAAGACTTGGAACCAACCCAAATGCCCATAAACGATAGACTGGATAAAGAAAATGTGGCACATATACACCATGGGTTTTGATTTTTAAAAAGTTAGAAATAGCTTGTCCATTTCTATTTTTTTAATGTCTCTGGATTTGTGTTTGGGGTTACAATAACCTTACAAATCAATTTGAAGAGAATTGATATCTTACAAATATTCAGCCATCTAACCCATGAAAATCTTATAACTCCATATATTTGGCTTTTTAAACTTTTCCAAAGTATTTTTTATTTTCAGTATAGAGGCCTTTCAGTTTTTTTAGTGCAGTCCTATGTAATTAGTAATTTTAGTGATATAATCAAGAGAAATTATTAAAATTCCATTTTCACATTTTTCTGCTATAATACTGAAATACATGAATTTAAGGATTTTAATTTAATTCTTATAACCTGTAATCTTGATAAATTTACATAGTAGGTATAATAGTTCTTTTAAATCCACTTAGATCAGAGTTGAGGATCTGGCATGCAAGACATATCTAAGCCCACTGCTAATTTTTTTAAAATAAAGTTTTATTGAAACACAGACATGCCCATTCATTTACTTATTTTCTACAGTTGCTTTAACACTACAACCGAGTTGAGTAGTTGCAATAGAGACCATAGATGTATATGGCTTACAGAGTCCAAACACTTTCTATCTAGCTGTTTGCAGAAAATGTTTGCCAAGCCATGCAAAGGTTATCTATATATTTAATTATAATTTCTGTGGGAAAGTTTTTTTCTGTCTTTCCATTATGCCTTCTTTTTATTTATTTTTTATTCTTTTGCCATATATTGTATTCACTGGCTATGACAGCCAATATAATGTTAAATATAAGTAGTAAAAATGGCCATCCTTGCTCTGGCCCTATTCTGGGGAAAACATATTAACAATTTCATTATTTAGTACAATATTGACTGGAGGCTTGTCATAGGTATTCTTATGTTGAAAATTTTCCTTTTTATTTCTAATTTGCTGAGAATATTTTTAATCAAAAATGGAATTTTTATTTACCAAATTTTTTTTCTTTATTGAGAATATCATATTTACCTTTCTTCTTTATGCTGGTAATACAGTTTCCTTAAATTACATTTTTGAAAGTTAAAGCAGCATTGAGTTATATGTATAAAATCCCAGTTGATAATAATGTACTAATCATTTTATATAAACTGTATTTGATTTCCACAAATTTTTCTGAGAATTTTAACATTTATGCAAATGGCATTTTTAAAAAAATACTCATTTCTTGTAACACTTCTATCAGGTTTTGATATTTTAGTTATACCAGTCCTATAAAACAGGGTAGTAATTTTGATAGCTCATAACTCTATTATTTTCTTTTTAAATCCAAATTTATCTCTGCTTTATAATTGGAGTCTTAAATTCATTTACATTTAATATAATTATCAATATGTCTGAATGACCATTTTGGTCATTCTAAATTCAGGTATATTGATAATTACATTATTTATTTACTTTTTATTTATTCCATCTATTCATTCAACACAAAATCTGTCTGATGATCTGTTCATTTCATTTTGCTGTCTAATAAAACAAATGTTGATTAAAATTCTATTGTAATTTTGGGGGGATTCTAAGCTCTATGCTTTTTTACTTTATTGGTTGCTCTAGGAATTATAATATGCACCTTTTTATAGTTTACTTAGAGTTGATAGATATGACAATTCACAAGAAATGTAAAAATCTGGCAATTGTATGGTTTGCTTTAATCCCCTATACTTGTGATATTTCAAATAAATTGCCATATATATATTTTCATATATATATTAAAATTATGGTTTTAAATATTAATGATTTTAATTAATAATTAATTAATGATTATTAATGGCAATTATTAATGATTATTAACATCTTTGTTTTAGAAAGTCATTAGACCTCTAAAGAAACTAAGAAGAAAAATGTAGTTTTTATATTTACTCATAGATTCACTATTTCTTTTTTTTTATGTTCATGTATACATGCATAAATTTAATATATGCAGATGTATAGCAAGAGAGAGAGAGAGATAATCAGAGAGTGATAAGGGGTAAATAATTTTGGAGGCAACAATTCCCACTAATTATGGATAGCTAAGACTTTTATTACTCTTTGCTCTTAAAGGCAGAAACTTTTTCTTACTCATCTTTACAGTCTCTCTAACACACAGCATTATCTGTCAACTTCATGTGGCAGGGCATTTATAATTTTTTTGCTAAATTGCATTAACATATTCCATCTGGAGTTAGCATGAGAAATAATCTAGAGACAATTTTTTTTAAGAAGAATAAAAGAAAGAAAGAGAAAGAGAGAGGGGTAGATTTTTTAAGAGAAAGAAAAAGAATAAAAGAGAGAAAGAGAAAGAAAGGTGGGGAGAGAACAAGAATCTTGCTCTATTGCTCAGGATTTCATTTAAATCTGTGAAATGCTATCCAATTACTAAAAAGTGATTTCTTTCCTATTATGTGATCACTTTTAGAATGGGTATGATATAACATTGAAAAATATATATGTTTTGTGGATATGGGGTGGTAAGTTCTGTAAATATTTATTAAATTTGCTTGTTCCAGATCTGAGTTCAAATCGGCTTTTTTTTTTTCTCTCCATTAGCTTGGTGAATCTTCCTCCATGCCTTTATGTTAAGTCTTTGTGTGTCCTTGCCTATAAGAAAGGTCTGAATACAGCGTTCCAATGGGTTTTAACTTTTTATTCAGATTGTCTAACTGTATGTTTTGAATGGGGCATTTAATCCATTTAAGTTTAGGATTAATATTGATATATGTGAGTTTAATACTGTTATTTGAGGCTAACTGGCTGTTTGCCCATTAGTTGATGTAAATTCTTCATTGTCATAATATTCTTTACTTTTTGGTAAGTTTTGGGGATAACTGATGCTGGTTGTTCCTTTCTGTGTATAGTACTTCTTTCAGAAATTGTTTTAAAACAGGCCTGGTGGTGATGAAATCTCTGAGTTCTTGCTTGTTCACAAAAAAAATTATTTTTCCTTCACTTGTAAAACTTAGTTTGGCTGGATATGAAATTCTGGGTTGAAAGTTTTTTTTCTTCAAGGATGTTAAATATTAACCTCTACTCTCTTCTGGCTTGTAGAGTTTCTACTGAGAGATCTGCTGTGAGTCTGATAGGTTTCCCTTTATGGATAACCTGGCCTTTCTCTTTGGCTGCCCTTAGTATTTTCTCCTTTATTTCAATCGGAGGAAATCTGACAATTATGTTTCTTGGGGTTGGTCTTCTTGAGGAATATCTTTGTGGGGTTTTCTGTATTGCCTGGAGTTGAGTATTGTCGTGCCTTACTGGTTTAGGAAAATTTTCCTGGATAATATCCTGAAAAATATTTTCTGGCTTGGATTCATTCTCTTCGTCACATTCTGGTATACATATTAAGCATAAATTAGGTCTTTTCACTTAGTCCCTTATTTCTTGGAGACTTTGCTCATTCCTTTTTACCCTTTTTTCTCTGGTCTTGTCTTCTCGTTTCATTTCATTAAGTTGGTCATCGACCTCTAATATCCTTTCTTCTGCTTGATCAATTCAACTGTTAAAACTTGTGCATACTTCACAGATTTCTCGTATTATTTTTCAGCTCCATTAATTTGTTTATATTCCTCTCTAAATTGTCCATTCTCGTTAACATTTCATCAAACCATTTTTCAAAGTTCTTAGTTTCTTTGCATTGGGTTAGAACATGTTCTTTTAGCTCACAGAAGTTTCTTATTATCCACCTTCTGAAGCCTGATGCTGTTAGTTCTTTGCACTTGTTTTCCAACAGGACTTGTTCTGTTGCTGATGAGGAACTACCATCCTCTGTAGAATGAGAAACATTCTGATTTTGAGTGTTCTCAGTTTTTTTACGCTGGCTTCTTCTCATCTTTGTGGTTTTATCCACCTGTCGTCTTTGTAATTACCAACTTTCAAATTAGGTCTCTGAGTGTACGTCCAGCTTGTTGATTCCCAGCTCCAGAATATGTAATTTTCACTGCGGTGACCCGCAACGCCAGCTAAAACAGCAGTGTTGAGATTCGTGGTGCTTTTCTGCCTGAGGGTCTCTGGTCTGGCTTCCCTCTTCAATCCCTTTTTCAATCAGCTGAATGGACTGCTCTGCCTTCACAGAGCTCCAAACATCATCCAAAAGGAGACCCAGTCCTGTTTACTCCGCACCAAGAGCTGCCGGGCCAAGGCGCCGGCAAAACAGCTGTGCCAGTCGAAAGGGTCACACTGGCTACCCGAAGGGCTCCTCTGCTGGGAATGTCCTGGTCCATGGGCAACAAAATTTCGTCTGAAGGTGTGGCGCCCACTCGCTCTCTGCACTTTCACTGGGAGGTGCAATCCTGAGCTGCTAGTGATCAGCCATCTTGGATCTCTCTCAGATTCACTATTTCTAGTGGTCTTTATTCCATCCTGTACATACATATTTTCATGATTTGTGAATACTCATTATTGGAAACAACAAATTTTAATATTTCTTATACTGTATGTCTATTAGTAAAAAAAAATTGAATTCTCTTATATGAAAACTGTCTTAAATTTTCCCTTATAGTTTAAGGATATTTGCACTGAACACACAATTCCAACTGATTACTGCATCCTCTGTACTTAAATAATGATATTTCATTATGTTGAGACCTACACTATTTCTTATTAAGGTTATGCTGTCATTTGCATGGTTTTTCTCCTGCATCCAATATATATCTTTTCTTGTTAGATATTTTTAAAATTTTCCCTTTCTCTTTGGATTTTGCCAGTCTTACTGTGCTGTACCTCAGGATATTTATATTTATACTTTGAGGTTCAATATGCTTCCTGTATTTATAAGTTGATATTTTTGTTAGTAAGTTTGGATGATTTTTGACCATTATTTCTTTAAGAATATATAAATCTTTTTCTTTTTCTTCCTCTCAGACTCCATAACACGCATGATACACTTCATAATGCATTTCTACATATTACTGATGCTTTATTTTCTATATTTTTCTGTTTTTCAGAATAAATAAGAACTATTAATAATTCTGTAAATTTATCAACACTTTTTTCTTTTGTATCCAATCTTAAGGCTATCCAGTGGATTTTTCATTTTATTTTATTTTATTATTAATTAATTTATTATTTAGTTAATTTTAAGTTCCAGGGTACATGTGCAGGATGTGCAGATTTTGTTGCATAGGGAAACATGTGCTATGGTGGTTTGCTGCACCTGTCAACCCATCATTTAGTTGTTAAGCCCAGCATGCATCAGCTCTTTTCCCTAATGCTCTTCCCACCCCACCCTCCCTGAACAGACCCTAGCAAATGATGTGGGGGATTTCGTTTAAAGCACACATGCCTGTGTCCCACTACCTCCACCATGGTGTTGAGCATCAATGTAATAGAAATCCCTGTCCTCTATGAAAATTCAACTTAGTAATCATTAAATAATTTACTCTCCTTATTTCTTAGAAAAGGGCAGGTGAAAACAACATTTCTTTCTATGCACATAGGTCAACTCCTGCACTGAGATCAACTTACCTTAATTGTATCCACTTTGATAGAAAATACATATAACACAGATATATAGAATACATGACTATATAACATAATACACAAAAATACATATAACATACAGAACAACATGTAAGGTCTTTATTTTGTTCATCTGTACAAATACACAATAAGTGTATTCATTGAATGAATTATTGAGTAAACAAATAAATATCATCTGAAGTATAATTTATATCATGTCAGATGTATCCCTCCAGGAGCCATATTCCCTTTTCCTCTAGTAACAGTACTCTAAAGAACAAAGCATAGCACAAAGGAGTTAAAAGTGATTGTGGATTCAAACTCCACAGAATTAGAATTGTTGGTATTGATCAAGAACAAGAAGAAAAAAATAAACTTGAGCTATTAATGTATCTCTCCCAGAGATTTGGTTCATTTCTACTCAACCTAAAAAAGGACTTGGATAAGAGATTGGACTCAATGATAAATGATTTTTAAGAGATACATTTCTGTCTTGTCTTTGTTAACAATTTATGTGATATTAAATATTGTTAAACTATTGTATTATAATTTTTAATATTTTAAGGTTTCTAGAATAATATTTACATTTCTAAATACTATGTATAATTTTGACAAACCAAATTTGCAATACAATTTAACTGTGATGTTGGTATTTGATCTATATTTGCATTCCCTGGTGTTCCCTGGTCCTCATTATTTCAGATCAATGAGAATTGAGCCTTGTATAAAGTTAAAGTTTACAAGGCACATTCTGAATGTTTCTGTATGAAGAAAATATTTGAAATCATGGAAGTATTCACATACATAAAATTAATTTAAGTTTTTTCCTAAGTGGATTCTGTATCCCTGAAATGAGGCAAATTGAAAATCATAAGTATATCAGTTTCTCTACTTACAATAGACATAGTGTAGCCTATTTTTCGATTTTCCAATGGATGAGTATATCAGAAACTATCTGGATGTATAAAATAGAATAGATTATCCCCAAAATCATCATCCTACTCCAAACTTCATCTTACTTCCTGCCTCCCTATTGAGAACCTCTGTTAATCAAAATATCATGACTCACCTCTAGCCAAAGTACCCCTCCCCATTTCTCCTGAGACATCTCCCTTTATCAATCACATTTTCCTTCTTTGAAATTCTTCTTGCACTTATCTCTGACTGACATAGTATCTGTTTATTCTTTTAGGGGTTTAATATCTGTGCCTCATCAAAATATAAACTCCATGAAACGAGACCACATATTTACCTCTGATTCTTCTTAGTCCATATTAGTGATTCATATTTATTAAATGAATTAATTGTTCTTAGTGTCACACAATTATTTCATTGCTGATCTAATTTTTGTAATGTTCTGTAAGTACAAGTCAGAGCTTTTAACACTACTGTTCCAAAATAGGTGCCAAGACAAATCCACTCTATTCCTAAATTTAAAAATAGATTATATAAAAATAGATAATAAAGACTTTCAATGATCCACTTTTATAATCTTTTAAACATATACGTACTGCTGGTAGAGATTCATAGCAAATACATTACTTGTATTAAATTAAATTACATTGATTTGTTAAATATTAATTGAATATCTATCAGGTATCAAGTTTATAAGTTATGCCCAAGGTGGGGTGAATCCAGTTACAATCACTTAGTAATTTTTGATTATCACTTAAGTTATGTAAGTTGCTGATATTTAATTTAACTTTTGAGGTATGTATCCCAGATATTTCCAGAGAGGACATTTGTACTTTTTCAGGCACTATGATTAAACCTTTTAACTGTGTATTCCTTTGAACAGAGGTATATAAACTTAAAAGTACTGGCTCCCTTGGGGCTGCTAATACAATATCATCCATAAAATGAACAATCTTCCAGTTAGGAAATTCTTCTCTACTGGGAACAAAGCCTGATATACATAATACTGACACATTGTAGGACTGTTCAGCATTCCTTCAGGAAGCACTTTCCAGTGAAACTGACAAGCTGGCCTTTTATTATTGATAGCTGGTATTGTAAATGCACGTTTTTCTCTGTCCTGTTCCGCAAGGGGAATAGTATAAAAATAGTCTTTTATGTCAATAACAATTATAGGCCAATCTTGAGGAATCGCTACAGGGAAGGTGAGGCATTGTTGAAGGGGCCCCATAGGCTGCAACTTAGCATTAATAGCCTGCAAGTCATGCAAAAGTCTCCATTTGCCAGACTTTTTGGGAATGACGAAAACGGCAAATTCCAAGGGCTGTTAGATGGTTCTATATGGCCAGCTTTTAATTGCTTCTCAACTAATTCATAGGCTCTCTGTAATTTCTCTCCCTTCAGAAGCTACTGTTCTACCCAAATAAGATCTTGAGAGAGCCACGTCATACGAGAGGGATAATAACAGTGGCCATTATTAGAAAGGGGTCTTATGTTCACATAATTCATTAAATTCTGCCCTCCAGAGGAGGTACTGACTGGCGTCCAAAGTTGTTTTAGCTAACACTGACCAGTTCCATAGGCTCATATGGAAGTTGTTTCCTATGGCTTCAATTAATCCTTTTGTAAATGGGCTAGCAGCCCTGTTTTCTCTAATTCTTTTTATTATCTCTTTTACATGTACAACTGATTGCCTTGTTGATCTTGCACTACTGGACAGGCCAAGAACTCCCCTTCTAATGCCACTTGCTTAACACAGGGTCCCATAGCTGTAGCATATCCCTTGTCTTTTTTCCAATTTATTGAGGAAGGGGGCTCAGCCAGAATCTCTATTTCCTCTTTTACCTAGTAATTTCTGGGTTGAGTAGGGCGGTAAGGTAGATGATGATTCCTCTTCACTTCCCTTTTTAGGCACTTCTGTGTAGACCAGGACCATAGCAGTCCTAACTAAGGCCCATAACATTGGAGATGTTACTGGGGCTCATTGCCCTTGTGCATGATTCTGTTTAAGATTTCTCCCCACATGCTCCCAGAACTCTATGTCTCGTGTACCTTCTTTTCAGAACCATGGGCTTTGGGAAACAACAGTTTGCATTAAGTCCCTTAATTGAGCTCTGTGAGCTTTAAGCCAGCTGTTTTTAATGATTTTTTATGTTGAGTAGATACCTGTTGTCCCATGATGAAACCCTAGCCTGAACATTTCCCTCAAACTTGGAAATCCTGAGTGGGAATGAATGACTTACTGACTTACCAACTACACAGTCTTTTCACCTTCATTTTTGAGAGTTCCATTGTGATCCATGATCCACTGCAGCATTCCTCATACAGGAGCACCAAAGGTCAAGTCCAACCAGCAGACTCCACTGAGGAACAGATAAAAAATGTACACTGACTTTCCAGTCAGCGTGGCCAGGGGCCCTCTGCCAAAGTCAGCAGTGCCCCACCATAAGCTGGTAGCCTTTGCATTTATTTAGTACAGATTAAATGACAAAAGTCTTATGTAAACACCATTAGAGGGTGATTAACATTGCTAGTCTTCCATATAGTGAGCAGTTCTGTCCATGAATATTCAAAGGTTAGTCTTAGTAAACAAGTTAAAACTCCTCTACATTCCCTTGTTATCTGCTCTATGCTATTAGGTCAAGGTAAGAGAGTTAGGCTGCCTTCAGCCATAACCACTCCCAAGGCTTTTGCAAAACCTTCCATCCTTCTAATAAGGTTTGCATTTTCTAAAATTTCTCCTCCCACCCTGACTGAACTTCTACACACTATCTTGAAGGCATCCCTACAAAGCTGCACATCAGAGTTTGAGGCTTTGGAAGAGGAGTCTTTTGGTGGAGGGCCAGATAACACAATATGAATAAGTGCAGGGGAGGGATGTGACTGTGCAGGAGTTTGTGCCCCTCATCTCAGCTCACCCATGCAGTGCCCTGAGAACAATAAATGTTCCTCCCAACAGAGCCAGCATTTGCTCACCAGCAGCAGATAGGGCTAATGATAATTAAAGGTGTTTTGGTTGTTTGCTTTTTTGCTTTTGCTGTTTCTCGGCAGCAAAAACTTGGAGTCCCACAAATGTTCCAAATTGAAGTTCTGATATTGTATTGTTTGTCTTCTACATCTCCTGTTCCCAGATGTTTGCTATGAGTAGGGGCAGCTCATGAGATCTGGATAGCAGAAGATGAAAACATAACTTTCCCCCACGCACACCTCTAGGTCACAGGCCATTGAAGGCTCTTCACAAAACTCTGCCTGAGTTTGGATAACAGGGCTTTGACCTGGACACTGAGCTGAATCCTGAATGGAACCTTTATGTTAAACCAAACCGCTTTATTCCAAAGGAAACTAATATATTTTGGGATAGAACTGTATTCATTCAGTTTCAGGCTTACTCTAAGTCCACTAGTCATGTTAAGTTCACCAACACCCCACCAATAACACTATCAGAGATTGGGGGTTGAATATAAAAAATAAACTATTGGTTAGCAAATATATAGGACTATTCCAAGTGTGTACACCACAAAATTGTCTGCTCATTACACAAATAATTTCAGTCTCAAGCAAATTAATTTCTAGTCCTATGATAATCAAGTACAGATATTCCAAAGGCATTCGGACAAACATAAGCCAAAGGAAACATCCAAAAGAGAGAGAGCTAGGTACACGGATCATGACAGACTGGGCTGTCTGTGTGAGTGTGTGTTTGTGTTTGTGTTTGTGTGTGTGTAAAAATGCATTGGGGGCCAGGCATGGTGGCTCACACCTGTAATTCCAGCACTTTGGGAGGCCAAGGTGGGTGGATCATGAGGTCAGGAGATCAAGACCATCCTAGCCAATATGGTGAAATCCCATCTCTACTAAAAACACAAAAATTAGCCTGGCGTGATGGTACATGCCCATAGTTCTAGCTACTCAGGAGGCTGAGGCAGGAGAATCACTTGAACCCAGGAGGCAGAGGCTGCAGTGAACTGAGATGGTGCCACTACACTCCAGCCTGGGTGACAGAGCAAGACTTTGTCTCAAAAAAAAAATGCATTAGGTGTGGAGTAATCAACTGCAGTCAGAGAACAGAGAACCAAGGGTCAAAACAAGCGTGAGTGAGTCAAATAAACATTGAGCCATTCAAGGGGCCATTGCATCAGCCACATAACCTGAATTACTCTCCAGCCAAACTCTACTCAGTCCCCTCCTCGTGTAACAGAAGCATAATCATGCATCTAATTCTAAAGCAAGAACAGTTTTTAGAATTAATATGGAAAATTTTCTCCTTCAGGTTTGTGGTCATAAATTCATGGAAGATATGAACAGAATGTTTATAAACTACATGTTACTCTGGTTTAATATATAAATATTAAGCACATCTTTAAATTTCACCTTAGTGCTTCATTTTCTAGATTGTCAGATATTTATGTAAGGACTTGATTTTTAAGCAATTGTTGTTTTTTAATTCTAAATATCAAAAAAATTATAGTTCTCTTTATTCACAAACAGAGGCATCACTATGTTGTTTCTTTTCCAAACCTCTACAACTTATACATGAAAAAGGACTTACACTTTCAAAGGATAGTTTCTTGAAGGTACTAGAGCAACAGAATCTCCTTGCTCTTTAGAATTCTAATTTAGTGGATTTTAGGCCAGACCTGTGAATATATGTTTTTCAGAACATCACCCAGAGAAATTTAAAAACTAAACTCATGTGACTGAGCTAAATATTAGGTGAAACTATTATAAAGTTGACACCTCCAATGTAAAATATTGTCAAGTTTTAACCATTTTATATGGTTCAAATTATGAAAAATATAAAATAGTGCCAACTTTGGGTCCTCAAACTAGTCTCTAATGCTTAAAGTTCCTGATTCAGTGGGCATATAATGGTGAGTGGACATTCTGTATTTGATAAGCTGTTCACTATGTAGAGACCATTGATGTGTGACACTGATTTGGCTCCAGACTGCTTTTCTGTTAGTCATATATAGTTATTTATTATTTTGTTTGCCTATTAAGGAGTTTCAGAAAGCCAAAATTCAAAAATAAAATGAAATAAAACTTTTCCAGAAACATCTATTATTATTATCTTCCTTTTTTATCTAAGAAGTTGCATTTTACTATCTGTCCCTGTCACCTTATTCAATGAAAAGCAAAGATTTCTTTCTGACATTGCTTTTGGGAGAGGAGGTGAAGCAGGTGAAAGTCATAGCACAGAAAACTAATATACTCTTCCTGCATCAGTGAAATGAGGAAGAGAACCTGTCTGCAAACAATGAGAAACTCAAAATGAGTATTCATACATCTACCAGCCAGAGATCTATCTTAAAGATAGAAGAGTTGTGTTCAAATGACGATGTGTCAATCTTTTCAGCAAGATTCATATGTGATTTAATATGGTTGAAACCATTTTAAAGTGCATAGAATGACAGGTACTGAGTTAATTACTCAGAATGAAAAGCAAAAGAATAAAATATGTGTTACTGTCATGCGTATTAATAAAATAAGTTGTAGCTGAAAAATACTGTGGGAATATGGGAATTAAATTGTTTTAGAACTTTTATCACCAAATCATAGTAATAGAGTCTCATAGGACCTTATAAGAATATAGAATACATTGTTATACATTACAAGAATGTTATACATTATAAGAATATAGAATATATTCTATGTAAAATCATAGAAAGTACAATTCAGTGAATTGTAATATGTTTTATGTTTCCCAACACTACCATAATGTAATTTTAGAACTTTTGTGTCATCCTAGAAAGAAATCTCATGTTCATTTACAGTCACTCCCCATTCTACCTCCCAGTCCTAGACGATTACTAATCTACCATCTCAATATATAGATTTGGCATTTTGTGGGCATTTCATATAAATGGAATAATTAAATGTGTGTTTGTTTGTGTCTGGCTTCTTTCACTAAGCATAATATTTTTGAGATTAATTCGTGTTATAGTATGCATCTGTATTTGTCCCTGTTTATTGCTAAATAGTATTACATTGTATAGATATGCCAAATATTGCTATCCATTTACAAATTAGTGAAAATTAGATTGTTTCAAAATTTTAGGAATTTTTCGATAATGTGGTTATGAATATTCCCATGTATTTATTTGATACTTGGAGTAGAATTGCTGGGTCAAATGGTAACAATGATTAAACATTTTAAGAAACTGTCAAACTATTTTTCATAGTGGCTGACCATTTTACATTGCCACTTGAAAGGAATGAGAGTTTGGATTTTCCCATATGTTTGGCAACATTTGTTATTGTTTGTCTTTTTGATTATAGACATCATAGTGAGCAAAAAATAGTATCCTGTTATAGGATTGATTTAAATTTCCTGGATAAATAACGTTGTTGAACATGTTTTTATATCCTGATGAGCCATTTTGTTTTGTATTTGGAGAGGTATGTATTTAAATTCTTTGCCCATTTTTTTAGTTGGACTATTTGCCTTGTCTAAATTCATCTTTTTGCATATTGATAGCCAATTGTCTCAACACTGATTTTTTAAAAGGCTATTTCCTGTTGAATTTTCTTGGCACCTTTGTTGAAAATTAATTGACCGCAAATATGATGGACTATTTCTGGGATCTTCCTTGTATTCCACTGATCTTTTTATATATCCTTATGTCATGACCATACCTTCTTGATTATTGTAGCTCTGTAGTAAACTTTAAAATTCAGAACTGAGTCATTCCACTTTTCTTTTTCTCAGGATATTTTTTACCATTTTGAATATCTTAATTTTCATATGAATTTTAGGATTAGCTTGTCAATTTCTGATTAAAATACAGCTGGAATTTTGCCAATTACTATGTTTAATCCATAAATGGAAAAGATATTATGTTTATGTATTAATTTCTTTTGATGATGTTTTACAGTTTACATTGCACATGCCTTAAACTTCTTCCTTTAAATTTATTCCTAGGTAATTTTTTTATGTGATTGTGAATTGAATTGTTATCTTAATTTATTTTTCAGTTGTTTATTGTTAGTAAATGTCCTTTTATTTGTATCTACATTGTTATTTTTCAGATGCTTCATATTGATTTTATTGTCTCCTTTTCCCACCAAATAAGCTGAACTATATCCATGATATTTGAAAGAGTATGTGGAAAGCTCCTTTTCCAACAATCTGAACAAATGATTATGATCACATCCCTATTTTAGTACAACAGAAGGCAAATTCATTGGCCTAGCAAAGAGAGATAGTAACTGCATATTAACTACTCTTTTTGAATGATTATAAGTAACTCCCAATCCAATTTATATTAGCAAGTATTCATACTGAAAGGGAGCTTGTCACATGACTAAGGGACCAGCAATATTTAAGTTCTCTAGCTTTTAGTGTAATGCATACGTGAATATAAGGAATATGAAATACATTTTAAAAGGTATTAAGGAAAAAGGAAATGGCCTGTTCTAGGTGCCTCTTTGTAGAGTCACCTTTAGCGATGGTGGGGATAATAATAATGATGACGACAACTGTGTCATTTGGGAAGATTTCTTCTGCTTCTTGTTTCCTTCCTGCGAATAGGGCTGTATTGTTATAACCTAAGGTTCACCTGCATTCTATTCATTTTGCCTTTGGGGAAGTTGAATGACTTTTCATTAAGGCAAATTTGGGAAGATCTATTTCTTTTTTTTTTTTTTTTAATGAAAGAGAGAAAGAAGGAGGAAGAGAAAGAGGGAGAGAGAATGGGATTCTTGTTTTATTGCCCAGGCTAGAATACAGTCTAAAAATGGGTATTAAAAACCTCTTTTATGCCAATAATTGTGCTTAACAATGGAGACAGGAAGGAATAGGGGATGAAAATAACAAATAAGCAGCCAACCAATATTTTATTTAAACCT
>PVKP010039029.1:0-20455 GCA_004027715.1 Plecturocebus donacophilus
GCCACCTGCCCTCTGCAGCCGGAGATGACACCATGTCCACATCTGCTCAGGTGAACGTGTCCTTCTCACTCTCCCTGGAGCTGCTCTCCTATCAGAAGCTCCCGGCTGACCAGATGCTGCCTGGGGTGGACATTCAGCAGAGCGTGAGTGGAGAGAGAGAGATGGTGTTTACACAGAACCTGCTCCTGGAGTACACCACCCAGACCACTCAGGCACGCCCCAGGCACGCCCACATGTGGGGGGAGGGCGGAAGCAGGCTGGGCTCTGTTCTGCTGGGACCAGAGGAGGAAAGACCTAGCAGGAACCTCAGAAATAAGGAGCCCCATTCCTTTCCTGGGTCTCAGTCTCCCAAAGAGAAGAGAGATGAAGGCCAACCACCCTGATCTGCCTCATGAGCCCAAAGCCAGGTGAGGGGCCACAGCATGGGAAATCAGGGAAGACTCCCTGCAGGAGGTGGCATGTGAAGCCTGTATACCATTTAATCAAGGAAAGGAAACACACTGATGACCGCGCCAAAAGAATGGCCTGATGAGTGGGGGCGGTGAGCACCTAAGGCAGCTGCCAGGGACAGCCCTGGGCCTTGTCAGGCTTCAAGCACCAGGATGAGCACCACAGAGCAGGTCACTGGCCGTGGTGCAGACGCTAAGCTGAGGCTTCTAGTGAAGAGTGAAGGAGTGGCCCGGGGAGGACTCGAGAGCAGCCAGGGCAGGTTACTGAGCAGTGGAGCCGAGGTGCTCCAGCCTGGCACCCAGGCAGCTGCTGGAGCCAAGGACGGTGCATAGCATCACCTGAGTGTGATGCAGGGGCTGCCAGGAGGTAGAGCAGGGCACAGGTGGGGCCTGAGGTCAAGGAACACAGACAGACGGTCCAGGGCCTGAGAAGAGCTGAGGGCTGGGCCTCGGGGCCACCATAGGAGGAGGAGGGGTGCAGGAGGGCATCCCAACCAGCCAGGGTGCAGGGCCTGGAGCTTTATGAGTGAGGGAGGCAGGGACAGTGGGGGAATGGATGGTGTCACCCTGGCTCTTTCCCTGCGCACACTCCAACCCCTGGCCTTTGAAGGTGGCACTGGCCCCTTGCCAGTTGCTGGGCACTTCCCCTGCTCTCCTCAGGTGCATGAGCACTTGGGGTCAGCAGTGTTCCCTGCGTCCCAGAGGCCTGGCTCAGAGCCCATCCAGAATGAACAAGGCGGTCTGGGCTCTCACAGGTGGTGCCCCTGCGGGCCGTGGTGGCTGTGCCAGAGCTGCAGCTCTCCACCAGCGGGGTGGACTTCGGGACCTGCTTTGTAAGCCAGCAACGAGTCCGGGAGGTCTACCTGATGAACCTGAGCGGCTGCCGAAGCTACTGGACTACGCTGATGGGTATGTCCTACCTCCCACTTGCCCACTGTTCCCCTATAGGGCTGTGCCAAGACACCCCCAGGAGGGGCCACTGTGCCCTGCCCTGCGTGCTGGCCCCCAGGGCTGGTGCCACGTGGCGTTTCTGCAGAACAGCCAGTCCCCAATCCCACATGATCTCAGGGTTGCCCTGCCCTGCAGTGCTGAGCAAGACCCGCGGTGCAGGCCTTGAGGGGGCGAAGTCTTCCTGGAGTGGTACACAGGACTGCCTGCGCTCATGTGTCTTCCCTTCCCTTTGGTGCAGGCCAGCAGGAGCCGGCCAAGGCCGCTGTGGCCTTCAGGGTCTCCCCAGACAGTGGGCTGCTGGAAGCACGATCCACCAATGCCCCCCCAACCTCCATTGCCTTGCAGGTTTTCTTCACTGCCAGGTACAGCCCCTCCCAACCTCCCCCAAACCGCCCACAGGGCCTGGACCCCGCTGCCCAGACCCCTCCTAACCGCAACCCCACATGCTCCCCACAGCAGCGACGAGGTGTACGAGTCCACAGTGGTGGTGGAAGGTGTGCTTGGCGAGAAGTCCTGCACCCTGAGGCTCCGAGGCCAAGGCTCTTATGATGAGAGATATGTGACAACTCCCCAGCTCTGAGGCTCTGTCCCAGCCCTCAGCCCCAAACCCCAGCTGCAGAATACACGTTGCCAGGGATTAGAAGCAGATCTTCAGCACAAAGACACAGACTTGGGGACCTCTGAACAGCTCCTAGAATGAAGAAGAGCGCCCTTCCACAATGTCTCAGCCTAGGCCTTCACCATGTTTCCTCAGAGCCACACCACAGTAGAGACCACTGCCTTGAGAATCACTATGCACGCTGCATGGCGAAGACCAGTACGGCAAAATCCCCCTTGGAAAAAACCACAGCCACTAAGAGAAATTGTTGCACATTTACTACGTCTGCTGCATTTCTCATCTGTGAATTTGCCTTGCGCTGGGAATTAACCGCGGCCTTGTGGCCTGGGTAACCCAGGCTGCCTTTGTCTTGCACAGCTAAAGAGGGTCTGAGGGGTGGCTCAACACCCCACCCACTCCTATACCATGTCAGCCGTGTTCACATTTTCCAAATGAGTTGAAGTGCCTTGATCTGTCCACCGCCACCACCACTAGTGCTGAGTTTTCCCACGCGGTTGTGCTTCTGTAGTGCTGCTGCCTTGCTGCTGGAGCAGTACTGTGTGGGTGGCGCCTTCAGCCTGGGCCTCACTCAGTTCCCAGGGTACTCAAAGACAGCAGCAGCTCCCATTCCAGTCCCGATGCACATGGACACTACTCCATATGCCCTGTGAAAACAAAACTGAATTGGCTGGGCAAAGGCACCCACCCAGCTATCTATCTCCAGACCAGGCTGAGCCAGACGGACTTCACGGACGAGTAGGATGCAGAACCGTCAGACCAGATCTGTGGGCAAGTGGTACCCTGGCCTCCCACTTTGAGCACATACACAGTGGCAGATGCCCACTGCAGGCTAGTGTCCCTTTTAAGGCTGGTCCTCAGGGAAAACAGAGATCATGCCCCTACATCCTCAGTTCAGGGTGCTTGTGTGTGCATGTTCCCTTCCCTAGGGACCACTCATAATCCCAAAAGACACAGTCCCAAACTTCATAATCCCAAATGTTGAAACCCTAAAAGAACAAAATCCCTAAAGTCTAAAATCCTGAAAATCACAATCTTAAAAGATCAAAATCCTGAAAATACAATTCTGGAAAAAATAATGTGGAAACCTGGCATGGTGGCATCTACTTGTAGTCCCAGCTATTCAGCAGGCTGTGGTAAGAGGATCACTCGTGCCTAGGAGGTCAAGAGTAGCCTGGGCAATACAGCAAGACCCCATCTTAGAAAAAAACTTTTTAAAAAGATTCATTTAAAAGATATTTCCATTTTTAGGCCAGGCTCAGTGGCTCAACCCTGTAATCCCAACACTTTGGGAGGCCGAGAAGGGCAGATCACTTGAGGTCAGGAGTTTGAGACCAGCATGGCCAACAAGGTGAAACCCTGTCTCCACTAAAAATATAAAAATTAGCTGGGTGTGGTGGCAGATGCCTGTAATCCCAGATACTTGGGAGGCTGAGGCAGGAAAATTGCTTGAACCCAAAAGGCGAAGGTTGCAGTGAGCCAAGATCATGCCACTGCACTCCAGCCTGGACACCAGAGTGAGACTCCATGTCAAAAATATACATATAGGTACATTTTTTAAAGGGGATTTATTTGAGAAACAAAAACAGAACACTTCCCAGGCTACTTTACACAATACAATAGGTAACAATTACCTATTTTAGCAAGCATAAACACTGAGGTATGCTAACAATAGTCACAGGAGTATAACAGTTATAAACAAACCGTATTCATAAATAGGTTAAAAAGCAAACTGTATAAATGGCTGGTAATCATGTGCACCCAGCTTTATAACTGCAGTCATATGAATACCATGATGGACAACCTACGTCTTTTGATGAGATTGATCAAAAACTGTGATGGAGCCAGGCGCTGTGGCTCACACCTGTAATCCCAGCACTTTGGGAGGCTAAGGTGGGAGGACCACTTGAATCCAGGAATTCGAGACCAGCCTGGGCAACATAATGAAACGCTGTCTTTACAAAAAATTAGCTGGGTGTACTGGCACGCACCCATAGTCTCAGCTACTCGTGGGAGGACTGCTTGAGCCAGGGACGCAAACGTCACAGTGAGCCGAGATGGAGCCTCTGCACTTTAGCCTGGGTGACAGAGTGAGACTGTCAACGAACAAACAAACCTGTGATGGGTCGCCACTGCATATGCAGTCACCCAAAGAACCAAGATCTTGAGAAATTTTATCTTTCACAAATGCAAGTACACGAACAGGACACCTCTTCATTTACTGTTGAAATATTTTTATGTACATGCACAAGGCTTACAAAGTCAGCGTGATAATGCACTTTCATGGAATCAAATTTCTGATGTCCAAGGCAGAAAGAGAGTGTGTCCCAGCTCTGAGAGACCAGTTCACCTCTGTATTTGCTCTCTCCAGGGCCCCAGGAAATTAGATGGTGGCTGCCAACACTAAGGGTGGATCTTCCCCACCTGGTCCACTCAAATTCACCCTAACTTCCTCCGCAAACACCCTCACAGACACACCCAAAATAACAGTTGGTCAGGTTTCTAGGTATTCCCAAAGTTAAGTCCATTCCTTGTCAACTTAGCACCCACTCACAACTCCTTAAACCATACTTAATTTCCAAATAAAGGCAGTAACAGGGTCATGGTTGCATCATATTAGTTACACCATGTAACACGGTGACGGTGCACTATCCTGCCTACGGCGGAAAATGTACTAATTCCTTCCCTAGAATTCACAGCATGAATTCAACATTAGAATTTCAACATTCAGGATTTTAATCTTTTGAGATTGTGACTTTGGGGATTTTAGACATTAGGGATTTTTTTCCCTTGACTAGTCAAGTGTGGAAGTAAGAAGTACTCTTAGAGCAGAACAAGGAGTTTGATCTGGGACTGACTGAACAATCAAGATAACACACTACCTTTGGACAGCCAAGACCTTAGGGACTTTGATCTTTTGGGATTTCAACATTTGGGATTATGTGCTCAGGACTGTGTCTGTTGGGATTATGATTCAAAGCCCACCTACCTCTCTCCCCGACCCTTCAGGTGCCCCAACTTGGGTGTCCCCCCATGACCCCCACCAGGAGCCAGCCTTACCTCTTCCCACGGCGCTTGAGCTCGTTGAGCAGCGTGATGACCTGTCGTGCCCCAGTGCAGCCCAGTGGGTGCCCCAAGGCCACTGCGCCCCCCAGAGGGTTCACCTTCTCAGCGGGGAGCCGTAGCTTCTCCACGCAGTAGGCAGCCTGGAAGGAGGCAGCTCATCACCACAGCCCTCGTGCCCCTCCCCTGCTCCACCGGCCCGCTGCTCCACCTGGACTGTCCAGGGCCAAGGCAACATGGAGAACAACAGCTCACCTGGCTTGCAAAGGCCTCGTTGATCTCAAAGATGTCCACGTCACTCGCTGTCAGCCCTGCAGGCAAGGTAAAGATCTGACCTGACATACTGGCCCTTTACCAGGACTCTGTCTCCCCTGGGCCTGCCCCGTCCGTGGGCCTTCAGGCTGCCTGGTGTGTGTCTCTTCCAGAAGGGTGAGCCAATCCCAGCTGTGGGGTCAGGACGGGCTTGGAGTATGGGACACTAGCCCGCCCCACCTCCATTCTGCAGCACCCAGAGGACCACCCCCATGCCCCTGGCAACATCATGCAGGGCAGGTGCAGGATCTAGGTGGGACCCAGACAGGATGTGAAGGAGCCACCCTGCCACCTTACCTGCTTTCTGCAAAGCTACCGGGATGGCGTAGGCAGGTCCGATGCCCATGATGTCGGGTGGGACCCCAACCACTGCATAGGACCTCAGGACCCCAAGGATGGGAAGGCCCAACTCTTCTGCCTTGGACCTCCGGGCCAGCAGGATGGCAGCTGCCCCATCACTCACCTGGCTAGAGTTTCCTAGGGGCACATTGTTGGGGTAAGGGATCAGGGTGGGGCCGAGGAGATCCCAGCCCTCCCACATCTACTCAGTCTGCAGAGGGGCCTGGTCTATTCCAGGCCTCCAGAGTACAGCACCCAGCATGGCCATGGCCTCCTTCCTCACACCCCCACCCAGACCAGTCTCACCAGCTGTGGTAGAACCATCCTTCTTGAAGGCAGGCTTCAGTTTGGCCAGGCCCTCCATGGTGGTGCTGGGGCGGATACCCTCATCCTGGGTCACAGTGATGCTCCTCTTGGTGCCCTTGTCATCATGGACCGTGGTGGTCACAGGCACAATCTCAGCTTGGAAACAGCCCTTGCTCTGGGCTCTTGCTGCCCTGCCAGCACCATGGACAGCCAGGCTCAGGCTCCCTTGGGGTTCCCTTCCTCCCCACCCCCAACGCCTATCCATTTGGGTAGACGCAAGCTTAGGCTGCTAAATTCGGGGACATGCTCGACTTTGGGGGAGCTCTGAGGGCATGGCCAAGACCTTACAGCGCCTTCTTCATCCTCAACCCCAGACCTCCAGATCGTGACCAATCCCAACCTCAAAGGGGAAAAGGGTGTTTGGAGGGGTGCCCCCACTTGGAGCCCTTTGTCCAAGAGGGACTCAGCCTGTTTCATTCTCTCTGCTAAACTGAGGGTGGAACCCCAGAAGTATTTGTGCTGGGTTCTGCCAACTTTTCTGTTCAAACCCAACAGTTCAATGTCATCTATTCCCCAGTTTCCACATATTTAAAGTGACATACACTAAACTACTCAATGTATTTTTGTATTGAGAGAGTTTTAAAGCACAAGATATTTAAGAGTGACTCTTGAAATCATGTGCAGCACGTAAGTGCCCAGGGACATTCCAGTGGAAGGAATCCAAGGCTTCCAATACATTTTTCAAATGGTTATGTGACCCCAAGTGGCTAAGAATTGCTGCTTCAGAGAAGCCCACCTGGCCCAGATACCATTCCCTGCTTTTGCTGTCCTCTCTCCGGACAGCCAGGACATGCCAATCTTAGCCTGCCTGAGCCCCTGGGGTTTCCCCAATATCATCCCCAGTTCTTGCCATAGGATGCTGCCGCAGACCCGGCATGGTCCAGAAGCTAGGATGCCAGGGCCCCTAGCATTGCTGGCCCCACACTCCAGGCTACCATGCCCAATCCCCAAACCACGGCCAGAAAAGAACACATGGGGAAACTGAGGCCTCACTAGGGCAAAGACAGGGTGAACAGACCTGGAATAGAATCTGGAAGTGCTACCAACTCACAGTGGCCCTGACACTTCCCACTTCCCACCCCCAACCTGGGAGGCCTGAGGCTTGGAAAGCACTCACTGCCCAGCTGTAGCCACAAAAGGGCTTCACTTCACACCACTCAGGATAGACTCAAAACCTCACTGTCCAGCCCTTTACAGTCCTCTCCAAGCAGTACTCACTTCTGCTGGGAAGCCAGGGCAAAGGTATCCTGCTTTTCCCGTGAAATGCCAAACCGCTCAGCCACATTCTCAGAGGTTATTCTAGAACACAAACAGCAAATAGTGTGGGCACTGGTCTGATAGCCTAGAGGAATGGACCAGGCTGCAGAGCTGTGCTTGGAACTCTGGGTTCCCAAGGCTGTAGGCAAGAGAGGACGGACAGGCCAGTCCATGCCACAGGCAGCGGGGATGATTCGGGATGTGGATATAAAGACTCAGGAAAGTCGGCAATGCTGGCCAGATCCTGAGAAGGTCATACACCAAAGAGACCCTCTCCTGGAGAGAAGGTAGCCTGCATGGGGGCAGCTGCAGAAGAGTTCACTCCCTGGGTGAGCTGCCTCGGAGCAGGGGAGACAAGGAGCAGGGGACGGGCTGGGTGGGCGGCACTAACTGGCTACTCCTGGCCAGCTTCTCCTATGCCTCCAGCAAAACTGCTGCAATGTAGGGAGGTGAGGACTCCCAAATCTCCTCTAGAAAGGCCAGACCTAGGCTTTCTGGTCACCTTGGCTGGGGCCTATGCCTATCCTGAGAACCAAGGGCCACAGCTAGGCCTTCCAGCCTGGGCTTCTGGCTTCACAGGCCTTCCCCGGAGACACAGTGTGTGAAAGAAGCCACGGCACTGCCCCTCCAGGCCTCCGTCTCCTCAGCTGTCCCGTGGATCCAGGACTCCTGGCCCACAGACTCCGGGGATGGCCCAGAGAAGCTAAGTGGTTCCATATAGATGCCACATACTCTTTAGGGTGCACCTGACAGGGCCCAGTTCCCCCACCGGCATGGTCAGTAATCAAAAGCCTCCCCCTGCCTTCTCAACTTTCTAGGCCCCCAAGGCTTTGGAGTGGAGCTACCATTGCCCTTCCTGTGACTGAGCACGTCAGTGTGGAGTGACAGGATGGGCAATGTTTGGAAACTCAGGGGTACAGAGAGGACCTGGCGGCCTCAGGAAAGGGAAGTCAAGGGCGGCTTCACGTCTCATCCCCAAAGTCTCTGCAGAGCAGACCATGCCCTGGAAGGAAGGAGGCCAAGGCTTGGCACTGCCAGCCACAGAGGTGATAAAGTTCTTCCGCCCCTGCTCCAGGCAGAGGGCGCAACACATGGAGCCATGGGAGCGCTCACCCCATAGGAATCAGGCAATCCCTGGCCTTCTCCTTTTCCATCAAGCGCGAAGTAATATTTCCAGGGTTCCCTCTGTCAGCCAGGGACATGGACTCCACCCTGGGGAGGAGGAAGAGGAGGAGAAGGTAAGGTGAACTGGGCCCTAGCAGGACTCCTCCAGGAATAGCTGTACACTTGGCAAGTGCTAGGAAATAGCCAGGGAGCCCTAGGAAGTCTAGTGGGCCTCTGGGAGCCACAGGCAGGGCACCTGGCCAGCAAGGCCCAGCTGCGAGTATAGGGCTGCTGAGCCCTGTCTCCACTTTGCCCCCGACCCCGGGACAGAGCGCTGCACAATAAACACTCCTGGGGCAGGGCTGCGCCTCCCTATACAACTGCTAGATCAGCCAACTGGCAAGTCCAGAGCAAAGCCTTCCGGTGTCAGCCACAGAAGAGGAAACACATCCACAAGCCTGGGCCTACGCTCAGGGCTCACAAATTCAGAGGGGAGAAGAGACCATTTTAAAGTAATCACAAAGCTGAGCTCAAAGGGTGATCAGACCTACATAGATAAGGAAGTGCTGTGAGCTGAGAGGAAGGAGGTGGTATAGTGTAGTCAAAAGGGCTTTGAGGAGATGAGGACCCTAATGCCTCAAGGGATGATAACAGATAACCTTGGCTGAGTACTTTTCACATGCCCAGCACTATTCTGAACTCTTCAGATATTAGAGGGCTTCAGTGTCGGTCACATGACAAATACTCCATCATGTAAGCTGTTGCTATTACTCCATTTAATCTTCTCATCAACTTCAACAGAGCTGAGCTAGGTATCCCCATTTTATAGATCAGCAGACCAAGGTCTAGAGACTGTATAACTTGTCCATGGTCACCCAGCCTGGATCCACATTTAGGTAGTCTGGCCCCAGAGCCCACTTCCAGCTAGAATGCCCTGTGCTATATACTTGCTGATCAAAGTCTATGGGAAACAACCCGCCTGGGATGTGGGTGTCAGGCCTGGCCCAGATCTTAATATCCTAGTACCACGGTCCTTGACCTACTTGAGAATCAGATACCCTCTGAGATACTCATAAAGGCTCCAGCCTTTCCCAAGTTATCCACACCACCTCTCTCACCCAGTCAGATAGAGAGAAATCAAAGGGCAGTGGCCCTTGCCCAGCCAGTCCTTGTAGAGTGGTCTTTGGCTTTATTTACAGCTGCAGAATAGGTCAGTACAACTCAGTGCCAGGTGCCATGGCCCTGGGACAGGGGCCAGCAATGCTTCCTCTCAAGAAATACTATAAAGATGATGTGAAAGGCAGCGGGGGCATGTCAGAACCCTGGGGCTGCTCGCCTCCCCCAGCCTGCCAAAGCCCTCACTCCCCTGCCTCTCAGCACCAGATGCCCACCCAAGCCTGGGCCCCAGTGCCCTGCCCTTCCCTGGAGGCACTGCCAAATACAACTTCTGCAGTTCCATTCACTGCAGCCAATGATGGAGCCATAGTCTAGGAGGAGGTGACAGTGACCAAACCACCGCAAATCTAATCATGTCCCTCACAGCCCACAGGCAGCTGGAAGTTTCCACACAGGTACGAGGGTGGGGAGACAGGACAGGCAGCCTAGTCAAATGAACGGACCAGTTCTACAGCAGGCAGCTGTCCCTGGCCTTAGAGACCCCAGACTGCAACTTCTCTCTCAACAGCATCGCTGATCAACAAGGGCCGCAGAAGGAAACCCCAGTGCTGCACTTTCTTAAAATGCTTTCCTACGTTTTCCAGCCTGAAAGATTTCCAAGAAAGTAAGCTTTTAGAGACCGACCGCCCTCCCCTGCTAGTGCTGAGAGGTATGAGTGATTCCTGAGCAGCCAGAGTTGGGAGCCACTCCTAAGCTGCATTTGTGAGAATCCACTCCTGGCCAGCTGTGAGAACCCAATCCCGACCAGCTGCCTAAAGGGGATGGGGGAATCCCAAAATCATGGCCTCTGGGAACTCAGGAGATGAAAATTAGTTTTATTGTCACAAGTTGGTTAATAAGCTCTGGCAGAAAAAGATTCTTACCCACAGGCCATGCCAATGTCATAAGACCCATTTCTGATGCCACCTGCAACAAAAGCATTTCATAAACATCCTTTGCCAGAGTCTGCCTGTTCTGGAAGCAGTGGAGCCTCTTCCCCACCTGCCTCTGGATGGGACTCAGCCCAGCCTCAGAAACGGAAGACTCAGGAGTGTTCAGAAAAGGCTGGGGGCAGTGGTGGGGCACTCCTGCATTCTTTCTGTGGTTAGAGTCCTCTCAGAAATCCTTATCTCTTGCCCAGCAGACAGCGACTTTGCTGACCCAAACCCACAGGTCCAGGACCAAGGCACCCACCCAGCCAACTTACCAGCTATGCTGGCCACTGCCTGTAGCCCCGACGAGCACTGTCTATTGACAGTGGACAGAGGCACAGTCTCCGGGATGTCACTGAAACAGAAGGTGAGACAGTAGAATCAGCCCCCTCTTCCATGCCGGCCGCTCATGGAAAGCAGTCCTGTGCTTCTAACTGCTCCCCTCAAGCGATGTAAAGGGCAGGGAAACATGGAGGCCAGCAGCCCTGCCTCCCTGCCAGGCCAGATCCATGGAATGAGGGTGGGCAGCTACTGGGCAGACCCCATCTCGGCAGGCACTTGCTCCCCAGGGCCCCATAAGCACATTCCCTTCCATTCCTATTAGTTATCTTCAATCAAAGACCAAGCACCGCCCAAAGGGAAGGGAAGCCTGTTTGGGCCACAAGGATCCTTCTCTCTCTCCCTTTGAAGATTCAGAAATGAAAACTATGTATCTCTGTTTCCTGCAAAGAACAGAGAAAAGGCCCGGTTGCTGGAACAGAGCACCAGAGCAAAAGCAATGTCCAAAGTCTGAGGCCAGGGACCCTCAGCCTTACCAGTAATCATATAGCTAACGCTGCATGTTCCCATGGACTCCTGAAAACCTGATCCCACCTAGACGGAGAACCCTGATGGGCATGATATGTTCCAACATCTGTTGCTCTGGCGGGTTCCCCAAGACTCTCACACCGGTCTTAGCCCTGGAAGCTAGTAGGGCTTCCCCTCCTGATGTAACCTGCCTTGGCCAACAGCACAAAGCCCTAGAGAAATTTCCAGACCTCCTCAGACCCACAGACCCAGAACCTGAGGGAGTGGAAGCACCCTGGTGATTGCAGTGTGCAGCCAGAGCTGGGAACCTCTGAACTAGTGTCCAGGCCAGGCTCTGCAGAGACTCTCAGGCAGATAGCCTCCTGTGCAGCCTGTATGACCCCTCCAGGGTCCCTTAACTCCCTAGTAGGTAGTTACCATTCCTTCACTCAACCCACCAGGTGTTCACTAAGTACCTACTTAGCACAAGGCATCACCTGAGGGATGCTGAGATGCTCATAACACTGTGCCCTAGAGGATGCCCAACCAACACACAGAAAATGAATCAACTAGCAGAGACTGAAATAATAGGGCAAGAGGGCAAACCACATCACAAGGAAGCACGTAGCTAGCTACTACTGGAGTGGAAGGGGCTCTCATTTTCAGCCCGAGAGCCTGGACAAGTCATGCCAGAATGGTAAGACTATGTTTGGGTAAGGTTTAGCTAGGGCAGAAAGAGGAGGTAGGGCCAGCACTTCAAGGAGACAGAATGACCGTAACAGGGAGGACAGTAGGCCAACAGGACAGCCGAATGAAGAAAAGTCAAGGTGAGTAAGCGGCTGGGAGATGAAGCTGGAAGGTAAGTCTGGAGCCAGACTGTAGGGGGCTTGAACTTGCAGGCTGGGCAGTGTAAATCTTTCCCAGCTCCTAGAGGGTTTTTGTTTTCCTCTTCCTTCACTAGCTAATGTTCCTATCTATTCTTCTGCACGTACCTGGAAGTACAAAGCTGAGCAGGTCTTAAATCTACGCATGAAAATATTTTAAGCACTCTTTCCCCTGCAGGTGTCTAAAGGAAAGTTTACCAGGTCTCCTCCTGGGCGTCCCTCTTCCCCATGGTTCTGCCCTATCCCAAAGGGTCTGCTAGTGGGTTATGACTGGAGTTCCCAGCTCAACTAGTAAAAAGGCTGAAAGTCACTTTTCAGCATGCTTACTTGGTTACTGACCTGACAAATGAGGGCAGAATCCACACTTAGAAAAGGCAAGCAACAACCTTGCTTTGGCTAAAAATCAAGCCACAGAGAACTTTTGCTCCAGTGTCAAAGGCCTTGTGCATCCCAGCTCAGCACTTGGAAGGCTCACCCTCTCTTCAAAGTAGGGGAGAGGTGAGTCCACAAGAGGAGGGAGCCAAGGCCACTGGTTGCCTCATTGTGGCATCCAACCTGATCCTCCCCAACCTGCGGGCTGAGCTCCCTGGGCCCTGGGCCCACTAAAGTGTCAAAATGGCCAACCCATGGCTACAAGTACAAAGTTTACCTCAGAAACTGGGCGATTCGGGCCATGATTGCCCCGGCCCCGGGCTGCAGCACATTTCCTGTGGACAACAGACTTCCATTCAGTGCCAGGTGTGGTGTTCTGGGCACTAAGGTATAGCTGTGAATACCAGAGATGAGGCATTCCAGTTCTTTCTTCGGGAACACGAGCCCTTGGCAGCTCTGGAACACCGGGGTTTGGAGCAGGGAGAGCCAGCCATCCAACAGCTCGTCCTGGTCTTCCACCAGCTCCTGTCCCCGAGGGTCCCACGCTCACTTGCCCATGCACCCAGCCCTTCCAAATCAGCACAGATGGGCAGGTTGCCTGCCTTTAAAAGTGACATGGGAGTTTCTGAAAATGCACATCTCCCCAGGTGTCCTCCTCTGAGCCCTGCTGTCACCCCAGAGGATTGCCGACCTAGGGGTGGCATCTACCGGATAAGGCTCTCGCCATATCATGTTGCTATAGCTCAAGGTGAGGGGTGGATAGAGGGCTGGACTGAAGGTCAAGGCCATGGAGGTTCCCCAGTGACAACTCGGGGTGGGGAGGTGCGGAGGGCTCTGCACAAACGGAAGAACGCGGAGGGCCAGCGCAGGGCCTGGGCGGTGCGCTCACCGACACAGATGTCTCCCAGCTTTTCCGGCCGCAGATTCACGTCCTGGAGAACCGCGGTCATGACAGCCGAGAGAAGCTCGTCGGGGGTGGTGTCCTGCAGCGGGAAGAGCAGCTGCGGTGACCCCCACTCTCCCATGCCCACTCCAGGGAGACAAAGCGACCACAGCTGGGTGCGGAGCTGCCTCCGGCATCCAGGGGAACCAAACATACCAGTGGGACCCAGCCCGCGCCGGCGTCTTCCCACACCGGGCGCCCAGACCCTCGGGCCTCACCTTGAAGCCGCCGCGGCCGGCCCGGCAGATGGCAGTGCGCCGCCCGTGCACCACCACCACGTCCGCGGCCGAGGCCTGCGGGGCGCCGCTCGAGCAAGGCGCCGCCTGCAGCGTCCAGCCGCGATCGGGCTGGCCAGTCAGGTGGCCCAGCACTACCTGCAGCCTCCGCATTGCGCAGCTCGACTCTACAGAACTAACCGCCGGAGTTAACAGACGACCACCCGCGCACGCGCAGAACCACACCTCAGCCCCCTTGGCCTAAACAGCCAAGCAAACAAAAGTCCCGCCCACTTTCCGCCTCAGCCAACCACAAGGTGAGTCAGCCTGGAAACCCGCCCCGCCCCGCCACCGCCTACCGAGCCCTCTATTGGAGGGCCCGCAGTCACCGCCCAGCCGAGCTTTCCACTCAATGCCCCGCCTACCTTAGCCTACCGCAGCCAACCAGAAGGTGGACCTCTATGAATCCCCGCCCAGAAAAGCAGATCGGAAGCCTTACCACCTTTTGTAGCCAAACCCGAGACCGGACCCCCAAAGCCCTGCCCCCTGCCCGCGTCCAAACGGACGGCTGGACCGCCAGGACCGCTTCCAGCTTGGTACGGAGATGGAAGCCGGGCCTCCAAGTCCTCTACCCACTTCCTGGTCGGCTCTGCTATCCCTCCGGTCCCAGTACCCAAACTGGGGGACCTAAATACTTCCGAGACGCCGGAGTCCTACTCCGACGTGGCTGGGCTTTCCCATACTTTCGAGAAGACAGGGAATTTGGGCTTCCGGGCTGGCCGGGAGAACAGATTTCACAGAGAGGCTGGGGTGTGACAGGCTCTCTAACTGGAGAAGGAACATCTCACACTTTTACCAGTTTGACACCCAATTGGAATGATTTTATTAGTGCCCATTTCCCGTGCTAGGCGGGGATGCTGGAGCAAGGCAAAGAGGTATTCGGGGAGCCTGCGACACGCTTGGCACTTGATAGATGATCGATAAATACTTGTTAAATGAGTAAATGAATGAACCGGGGCTCCACAGGTCAGGATTGTGACCTTAACCCGAAGGAGCAAAGTCACGTGCCCCCTTGACTCCCAGTAGCCCGGCCGTGCCTTTACCCGAGATCCTGGAGACTAGCGCTGGGCTTCCCACAGACACCAAAGCACAGGGCGCCTTGTGGTTCTCAACCTAGCGTCACGACGCCCCCAACCGTTTCGAGGTTGCCTCGGGCTCCAGAAAGCAGCTGTCCCTTTCCCACTCCCCCTGGGGTGCACAGCAGGGGTCTCTCCGTACCCCCACCGGCAGGATTGCGTGTTCCCCAGAGACAGTGGAGGGGGGAGCTGGTGCCTTCCCACTCGTCTTCTCCTCGCCATCCTCGAGGGCAGGACCGTCTGAACCCCTCAGAACCCCAGTGGAAGAATGGTGACTCCAGATCCCAAAGAGCAAGGCCCGTTTCCTACAACCCCCGGGAGGTCGACCTCACTCCGCCGCCCGCCTTCTACCACCACCACCAGACCTCCAGGGCGGCACCGCGGGCCTCTCCAGATCGCAAAGGGCAGATTCCGACCTCCCGGCCTCCCCCCCGCCCCACTCCCCCGAGACCGCGAGGGTATGGCTGGACGCCCCCGCCTCCGCACTTTTGCGCGGGGCTCCAGATTGTAGGGCAGGGCGGCGCTTCTCGGAAAGCGAAAGCCCGCGGGGCGGGGCGGGAGCCGTAGGAGAAAGAGGAAGCGCTGGCGGGCAACGCGACCCGTCCGCCGAGGCTCCAGGACAGCCCGCCATGGCTGCAGAAGGTCCGGGCGCGGGGTCTGTGGCCCCGGTCTCCTCCACATCCTCCCTGCCCCTGGCTGCTCTCAACATGCGAGTGCGGCGCCGCCTGTCGCTGTTCTTGAACGTGCGGACACAGGTGGCGGCCGACTGGACCGTGCTGGCGGAGGAGATGGACTTTGAGTACTTGGAGATCCGGCAGCTGGAGTCGCACGCCGACCCCACGGGCAGGCTGCTGGACGCCTGGCAGGGACGCCCCGGTGCCTCGGTAGGCCGACTGCTGGAGCTGCTCACCAAGCTGGGCCGCGACGACGTGCTGAAGGAGCTGGGACCCAGCATTGGTGAGGACGTCCCCTTCCTGGCCTCGTACCTGGGGGGTGAGGAGGCTGACTTTCCGCGGCCTCAGCATCCTGTCTCCCCTGAAGAGACCCTGCTTCCCCCCTCGGGGGCCTGGAGAAGCCTGCAGAGGGAGAACTATGCGGGTGCAGTTCCTTCTTAATAACCGACCTGCTAGGGACTGGAGAAAAGTCCAGAGAGCCGGAGATGGGAAGGAAGCAGCTTAGTCAGAGGCTTTCAGGTAGGGCCGGGAATCAGAATCAGGCTTCTGTGGGGGCGTCTGGACTGTTTCAAGTAGAGCAGCAGGACAGGTGGGGGACTGACAGTGGACTGTCTTAGAAACCTCAAGTCCTGGGGAAGTGCAGCCCTTCCTGCTACTCACTGGCACTTACATAATATACACGCATAGGCATTGGGTACAGCCGCCCACAGGCAGGCATACCTTGCTGGGTTGGAATCACTGCCCTCACTGCACCATAACCAGTGGGTCAGTCTCCCGAGTCTTTCTGGCATGCTCAGCCCCTTACTCACATGTGTCCTGGATCCCAGAAGAAGCAGACCTACCTTGATACCATTCTTAGGATCCCTAGGAAGGGACAGAGATACAAACCTGACCTTGATGGCCTTCCAGAAAGACAGAACACCACTGACATCCCTTTGGGTCAGTTAGAGCCAGTGGGAGCTCAACTTCTCAGAACTGTTGAGCTGCTGATTGCACCAGTGGGCTGGGGAAGCCCTGTAGAACAACCCTGCCAGAGGAGGTGGGCAGGGGCGGGATCCTGACTGTGGGTAGAGAGGTGGGCACTCCCGGGAGGCCCGCCATACCCTGTCTCTTCCCCACAGAAGAGGATTGCCAAAAGTATAACTTGAAGCAGCAGCAGGAGGAAGCTGAGAAGCCCTTACAGGTGGCCTCTGTCGACAGCAGTGTCCCACGGACAGCAGAGCTGGCGGGCATCACCACACTTGACGACCCCCTGGGTAAGGGTCCAGTACTGTTCCCATGGCACAGGTGGAATAGGACAGTGTGGTGTTAAGAGCATGGGTGTTGGAAGCAGATGGGCTGTGGAAACTTGGGCAAGTCACTTAATCTTTCTGAGTCTCAGTTTCCTTACTTCAGAAAGGGAGATAATAGTCCTACTTCTGGGTTGCTGTGAGACTCTCATGAAATGATACCCATCTTCACGGGTGTGGTGGCTCATGCCTGTGATCCCAACACTTTGGGAGGCCAAGGTGGGTGGATCATCTGAGGTCGGGAGTTCAAGACCAACCTGGGCAACATGGCAAAACCCCGTTGCTACTAAAAATATAAAAATTAGCTGGGTGTAGTGGCTCACACCTCTAATCCCAGCCACTAGGGAGGCTGAGGCAGGAGAATCGCTTGAAGCTGGGAGGTGGAGGTTGCAGTAATCTTTCCTCTCCTGGGAAGGGCACTTTCTCTGAGAAGTATCATCTTGGGAAGAGTGTAAGGCCAAGGATTGCCTAGGCAGGGGACTCTTGGCTGGACCCCTCCCAAGCCTTCCCATGGAGCTCTGACTACCACCCTTGTGCTCTGCACCCAGGGCAAATGCCTGAGCGTTTCGATGCCTTCATCTGCTATTGCCCCAGCGACATCCAGTTTGTGCAGGAGATGATCCAGCAACTGGAACAGACAAACTATCGACTGAAGTTATGTGTGTCTGACCGCGATGTCCTGCCTGGCACCTGTGTCTGGTCTATTGCTAGTGAGCTCATCGAGAAGAGGTTGGCTAAGGTCAAGGGTGGGTGGGTGAGTGGGTACATGAAGCCCTGCCCAGGGGTCCAGATGCTGGGCATCTCCTCCTAGCTGTGCACTGTCCAGCCTGGGCACAGTGGGCTCCTCCTAAAGCTATTCCCAGGCGGTATGCTGGACTAAGTTGCCACAGGACCTGCAGCCTAACCACTCTCCCCTAGGTGCCGCCGGATGGTGGTGGTTGTCTCTGATGATTACCTGCAGAGCAAGGAATGTGACTTCCAGACCAAATTTGCACTCAGCCTCTCTCCAGGTAAGCTCAACCCTGGTCTGGCCAGAAAATGAAGGAATGAGTAGGTGGGGCCTCTGGATTGTCAGCCTTCCCTCCCCAAGGGCTATGTATGCAGTACCAAAGAACTCCTGAAGACTCTGTACACCTGAGCTGGGGTGCATATGTGTGCCTTTTTGTGTCAGTGAATGTGTGCCAGGGGTGATGGCTGTTGTTAACCCCTGGGTTGAAGACTGGGCCTGTCCCACCATGGGGCAAGGGCCTGATGCCAGCATGGCACCCCTTTTCTTACAGGTGCCCATCAGAAGCGACTGATCCCCATCAAGTACAAGGCAATGAAGAAAGAGTTCCCCAGCATCCTGAGGTTCATCACTGTCTGCGACTACACCAATCCCTGCACCAAATCTTGGTTCTGGACTCGCCTTGCCAAGGCCCTGTCCCTGCCCTGATGACTGCTCTGGGACCCTGGGTGTCTGTGTATCTGTCTGCCTGTCCATGCATTTCTGCCCTGCCTCTTCTGGTTGTAGGAGGAATCTGTGGTCTACTTGCCTCTCAATTCCTGGAGATGCCAACTCCACAGACACATCTGCCACAGCTGGACATCATCTGGACATCACATTTTATGTCCTGCCTGGAACCAGTGGCTGTGAGTGGCTTGTTCACTTGCTGGCTTACCAGCCGGGACAGTATGAATCAGGACCAGCTGGGACTAGCAGAGCCAGCTCTGAGCTATTCATATACCTTCAGTCTTAGTTTCCCCACCTGAGCAGTAGGATGGGGAGAACAGAGAGTAGCTGAGTTTGAATCCCTGTAGGAAATGGTGAAGCATAGCTCTGGATCTCCTGGGGTTGACCAGTCTTGGCTGAGGGAGAGCTGGCTACTGCTGGACTACATGTTGGCCACTGCTGGGACCATGACACTGCTGGGGCAGCTGCTTCCACAATGATGCCTACTGATGCTTCAGTGCCTCTTTGCTCGCCTCCCGTTCCACTTCCTCCTTCTTCACAGGGCAGATGGGGAAGCAGCTTGGCCCAGCACAAAGGGATCCCACTTGAAGCCTATTTCCTAGTGAGTCCGCCTCTCAGCTGCATCTCTGACACCTCCCAGCTTCTGCCCAACTTTCAGCAGTGGCAGGTCCTCAAGAGACTGGCCTGAGCAGCCCGAGCTGCTTTTCATTTCTACCTGGCAAGATGCCTGTGGTCATGCCCTCAGCTCCACCTAGCATGAGAAGGGATCCTGGCCTCTGGCATATCTATCAAGTATCAGTTCTGGGGATGAGTCACTGTTAATGATGTGAGCAGGGAGCCTTCCCCACTGCACCACCCACAGAGAGCTTTCCCACCAACTTTGTACCTTGATTGCCTTACAAAGTTGTTTGTTTACAAATAGTGATCATACAAGACCGCCTGCCCCAAAGCTTGTGGGTACATGGGCACATACAAACTCACACACAGACACACACATGTATGTACAGACACGTACTGTTACAAACAGGCACCTGCACACGCATGTTTCTCTAGGTACAGGTCCCAGGAACAGCTAGGTGGGAAAGTCCCACCATTGAGGGAGCCTAACCATGTCCCTGAACAAAAATGGGGCACTCTTATATTCCTTTTCTCTTGTGTCCCTCTCAGTGAAACCAAACTCTGGAAAGGACCCAGTGTACCAGTATTTATACCTTTAGTGAAGCACAGAGAGAGGAGGAGAGATGCTTAAACTCACAGAACAATAAACTACAGACACAGCTGTTCTCTCTCTCTCTCAACCCCCCAGAGCAATTTGTACATTACCCTCAAACTCTCCTTTGGGGAGGTGTCATAGTCTTAGGTGTCTGTGCCCCAGGGCAGACCTTAGGACCCTAAATCCAATAGAAAATACATCTCTTCTCTGCTCCACTTCCAGCCAGGCTGGAGTAGGCTGCTTTTTCTCAGGATCTTGGGAGGGACTGGAGGCCCCTCTGCATGATCTTATAGAAGCGTTTAGCTGACGTACACCTGTCCCCCTTTAATATTGGGCATTTTAAAGCAATCTCTAGAAGTATCTTCTACATGTTTTGTATGCATTATAATAATTTCAAAGATAAATGAGAAAAGCCTATATTTGCTATTCTTCCTGTATCCTGGAATATATCCTATATCCTGGTTGATAATAAAGAATATTCGACCTTGGGAATATTTGTGTGTATGAGTGGAAGAGGTTTGGAAACAGCAGTGTGGGTAAGAGAAGCTGGTCTACTGGGTGGGTTCCAGTGTATTTAGCGGGGGCTTCCTGAAAGCTGAGCCCCCTCTTCATTGGTTCAGTCCTCAGCAGGGCTGCACGCAGAACCAGGAGTACTGACCTCAGCTAGACATTCAGGAGACTGCCCTCCTCTGGCCATGTTTGATCTTTTCTTGGTTGTGCCATACTCCTGGGTCCTGGCCCAGTCTTTGAGTAGGGGCTGATCCAGGCTCCAGAGAGAGTCTGGAGGACCCCCCCACTCCAGCCTCTGAGCACTGTGCTGTCATTCCTAATGATCTTCTTTGGGCATATCTATGTTAATCCTAAAGGTACTGATCTATTTTTGAAGAAAATGTATTGCTTTTTCACTGTTCAAGAAAATTTGGAAAATATAAAGAAAAAAAACTCA
>PVKP010039030.1:0-20458 GCA_004027715.1 Plecturocebus donacophilus
CCGAGCCGAGACGCTGGCAAAAAAGCCGCGCCAGCCGAAAGGGTCACGCTGGCGACCCGTGGGGCTCCTCCACTGGGAATGTCCTGGTCCGTGGGCAGCAAAAATTTATCGGTAAGTGTGGCGTCCACTGGCTCTCTGCGCTTTTACTGGGAGCTGCAATCCTGAGCTGCTAGTGATCGGCCATCTTGGATCTCTCTCCGGGGAAAAGTTTATTCTATAGCAGTGATTGACAAACTGTTTCTTAAAGGGTCAGATGGTAAATATGTAAGGCTTTGCAGTGCAAGAGACAACACTGAAGTTGTTATGCAGGTTCATATATAATTATTTAAAATGTAACCATTAAACAATGTAAAAGCCATCCTTGGTTCACAGGTAGTAACACATGCAGTTAACAAGGTTTGATCTACAGGCTGTAATTTTCTGATACCTGTTCTATAAGATCTCATTTCTATGTCTGCATATATGACCACATGAATATGTATGTAGAAATCAGGAGAAATACATACCAGACTGATTATATGCATATCTGGAAACAGAAATGATAATTGGGATGGAAATTTGCAAGTCAGATAATTGTTTTATCTATATTTTAATAATTTTTACATGTATTTACATATGCATGGATTTACACATAGACACACACATGTGAGAGGGGTCAACAGTCATGACTCTTGGGAGGTCCAGTTTACATAAAGAATCAGACTCAAGATTTTCACCTTTTCCTCATATCTGGTATACTATATAGCATCAAAGAACAGAGAGGAGACTATATCAAGATCTAACTATTTATTTATTACCACTCTGACTTGACAATGTCAGGGGGAAAAGCAACAGGGATCCCCAAAATTTCTCTTGAGTACCTAGACTTAAGTTCATCCTGCATATCTAACTCAAAATCCTCTCCTTCAAGACATCATTGTTTCTCTACAGCATAACCTTCTTTTAAATTCCTCTCCAGACTTTAACTTAAGACTGAGTTAATTAGACTATATTCAGAAGTGCTTTTAATTATTATTTAATTTGCATGACTTTTTCTCTCAATATAGTTCCATTCTTATGAAGTAGAGTCTGCATGGTGCAACCTTAACTTAGATTTAACTTTATTTGGTCAGATTTCTACCATGTTCTTTGCCCTTCTCACTCTTGTGACTAAAATCATGCAAATGATTTCACAGTTTTTTCTGTTTTCTTATTGTATTTTTCACTTCTCCATAAGTTTCTTATGGCCCATATGCTGTCTCTGGAATTTGCTTACTTGATTTCTGTTATTTCTAGAAACTAACCACAGTGTCTCTTTCTTCTCTTACACAGTTGATTTCACATGTTCTTCCCATTCCAATCAGTGTTTCACGCTTAACATTGCACAAGTTGTCTCTTCTATGAAATGAGCTATAAAGCTAAGAGGTGATATTTCATGGGTCTTCCAAGGTGTTAATATACATCATGATGCAGGCTCTTCAGAGCAGTCCCTCAAGGGCTGTTGTTCTTGTTCCAATCTGTGGTTTGATGAAATTGCAAGAATTTTGCTGGACCCAAGCTTAAGAAGCATGGCTAATCTTTCTCCCACTCAACTTAGGTTCTACCTGGTTCTTTTCAACATAGTAGCAGAATCTTTATTGTGCAATCTTACCTCAGGCTCAAATACTAAAAAGGAATAAAACATATACAAGTCCAAGTTTTCTTGTCTAGTACTCTTTCTAAGTACTACCAACCTCAATGATTGTAGAGTGATTGTAAGCTTTGTCTTAAGAAAATAGTTTAAAACCTCTAGGTCAGTGCTTCTCACACTGCCTGTGGAAGACCCAGTATGTTAACAGATAATTACCCATGGATGTCTCATGTTTCTGCATGTCTTATGGGTGACACAGTCACTTAAAGCTCTTCGTTTCAAACTATCTTTTTAAAGAAGTTTAGTGAACAGCCTTGGAAGGTAAAAATACAGTTTCCTTCTGGAAACATAAATTTTCTCACAATCTGAACATAAAGATAGTATCTGTCTTTGAAGGAAGGAGCAGAGATGCTTGTTGTTCATTATAAAAGATTTGGAAACCTGAATTCAAGGTCCCTCTTTTGTAGTGCAGTTCAATGCACGTGTAACGATAATCTGGTACTCTTCGTGTTATCTGCTGAGAATCAGATCAGTGAATCAGTGGAAAAATACTCTGCCTACTCTTATTCCTACAAATCATAAACTATCTTTAGTCTATGTTCTGAGAGTCTCTTTTCTTCCTACCAGATCTGTGAGATTGTGGCAGACTAATTTATTATCTTGGACACAAACACAGAGTAAAATCTAAATCCCTTTAAAATTCTTGACACAGTCCCGGACTGGTGGCTCACACCTGTAAGTCTAGCACTTTGGTTTAGGTTGGTAGATCATTTGAGCACAGGAGTTCAAGACCAGCCTGGGCAACATGGTGAAACCCTGACCCTACAAAAAATACAAAAAATAGCCAGGCAGGGAGGATGGCATGTACCTGTAGTCCCAGCTACTTGAGAGGTTGAGGTGGGAGGATTACCTGAGTCCAGGAGGTCAAGTCTACAATGAGCCATGGTCATGCCACTGCACTCCAGTCTGGGTGGCAGAGTGAAAACAAATCAATAAAATTACTTGACACAATGTTGTTTTCCATTTTTTATTTCCAATTGGTCACATACTGATATATAGTAGATAGCTTGTAGTAGATAGCTTCTCAGATAACTACCAGTGATCGCCAATTCATGCCCTGGTGTAACCTCCCCTTCAGTGTGAATCAGGTGTTGTGAATTTCTTCTAATGAGCAGAATATGACAAAAGGGATGGGATTTCCCTTCCAAGATTGAGTCATGAATGGACTTTGGCTTCCATTTTATTCCCCCCACTCCCACCCCCATTGTCCCTTCTCGCTTACTATGATGAAAGTTAGAAACACTGTTGTAATTTTTTCCCTATGGAGAGGCCCCCATGTTAAGGAACTAATGGAGACCTTCATCCCATTGGTAGTAATAAAGGTGAGATCCTCAGTCTAACAACCAACAAGAATCTGAATCCCGCTAAAGCATGTGACTAAGATTAAAGGTAAATACTCTCCTAGTTGATCTTTCAGATGATACTGCAGCATCCCTGGCCAACATTTTGATTTCAGCCTTATAAAATTTTGAGACAGAAGACCCAGCTAAACAATATCCAGGTTCCTGACCTAGAAAAGCTAAGAAATAATACATATTTGTTGTTACAGTTTCTAAATTTTGACATAATTTGTTAAGCAGTAATAAACAACTAACAGTTTAAGCACTAGCATCAGTTCATGGAGTACTCTTCCCCTGCTCTAGTTGGCAAGTGCTCCCAGGAAAGGACTTCCATCTACCTTGATCAATAATGTATCCTCACATGGTGTCGATAATAGGTTATTACTAAATTATTTTTGAAAAGAATAAGCCACTATCCAAATCCAGTTATGACCAGAGTACCTGATAATGAGCTATAAATTAAGAATTAAGAAAGGCGAAGTTTGGTAAATGGTTGTCAGACAGCTAACGGGTTTTTTTTTTTTTTTTTTGTAGTAAATGTTTAATACACACAAGGCCAGCCATGCCATGTGGGAGATTGGGTTTGTAATCAAATCATCTCATTCAAAGTTCATAATTTAGGGGTTTTTCTTTTTTTTTCAGCATTCTTTTTTTTTAATTGCATTTTAGGTTTTGGGGTACATGTGAAGAACATGCACGATTGTTGCATAGGTACACACACGGCAGTGTGATTTGCTGCCTTCCTCCCCATCACCTATGTGTTATTAAAAGAATGATGGATGACACATAAATAGATGTAGGAGGAGTTTGAAAATAATAGTTTAAATAATAATACTATATGGGATTTATTCTTGATGGACACATAAACATAAATGAACTTAAATGTGAATACAGTAAGTCCTGAGTTAACATCATCAATAGGTTCTTGGCAACTGCAAGTTTAAGTGAAACAACCTGTGATGAAACCAGTGTTATAATATGCTAATTGATATAAATGAGAGTTCATTTTCTATGGCATATGTCTGGTCAAAAAGTTATCATCAAACTTCTAAATAAAGACTAAAATGCTTCTAATATTAAACACTGAAATAAATGTGAGCTATAATACATTTAAGAAAGATTAATAAAAACAAGTAAGATTTATATACCTGATTATTATAGTTCAGGATTCAGTTCAGTTCAGCGAGATTTTCAGTCCAACCTCAAATGTAAGAAACCACTTGTTATGGTTTTGACATTTATCCCCTCCAAATCTCATGTCGAAATTTGATTCCCAGCTGGAGAATCCTGACAGCTTAGGGTAAAGGGTGGAAACCAACCTTGGACAAGATTCCATCCCATTGCAGGGTACACTTACCCATGCCCACACTCACATTGGGACAATGTAGATACGCCAATTCATCTAACATGCACAGCTTTGGGATGTGGGAGAAAACTGGAGAACCCAGAAAAAACCCACGCAGACATGGGCAGAATGTGCAAACTCTATACAGACAGTGGCTCTGGCCAGGAACCAATTTTATTTTCTCATCAAAATCATAAAGAAATTATGTTGAACAAAATGTTATTTGAGGACCTGCTGTATAAGAGTTATATTCAAACCCTTTGACTCTCTTCTACTTTTCTATTATTTTTATCTTTCAGTTCTATATATACTTTTTCAGTTAAAAAAAAAGAGGCTACCCTTTTAGCTAACATTTTGGTAACAAGTCAGTGTCTAAAAACAACTAGAGCACCAGACTATTGCTATTGATTGTGTGACTGAAATCATTTAATCTGTGTGGCCCATAGTGACTGCAGCTGTAAAAAGACCATTCCGTTAAATGGTCTCTAAAGTATCCTCTAAAAAGCAACAATTCTGTGGATCCTTACTCCTCCTGTAAAGGTCAGAATAAGTCAGCACATACTGATTGGACAGAAACATTTCATAAAACTCTTTAAAAAGCATGCCTCGTTCTAATTTAATGCAACCTCACCAATTTAAGAAGCCAGTTGATAGGGTTTTGATATTTATCCCCTTCAAATCTCATGTTGAAATTTGATTCCCAGTTGGAGGTGGGCCTGGGTAGGAGGTGTTTGGTTTGTGAGGGCAGATCCCTCATGAACACACTTGGTGCTTATTACTTTGTTGGATCAAGAGACAGCTGGTTGTTTAAAAGAGGTTGGCACCTTCCTCCGCTCCTCACTCTCTCACTGTTTGACACCCCTGCTCCTCCTTCACCTTCTGCCATGAGTGGAAGCTTCCTGAGGTTCTTACCAGAAGCAGTTAGTGATGCCATGCTTCTTGTTCAGCCTGCGGAACCATAAACCAAATAAACCTCTTTTCTTTATAAATTACCTAGCCTCAAGTATTCCTTTACAGCATCACAAAATGGACTAATATAGCACACTTTAAAAAGTATCTAAATATAAAAATTGTTCCTTAAGACCAAAGCAATCACTTTCCAAAGGGAAAGTCATTGTTTTGGGTCACTGCAATTCCATAGAAAGAGTTACAAAGAACAGCCCACTAAACCTAAAACTTTTCTTAAAAAATTTTTAAGGGGAAAACTTTTAAAATTTAATTTATAATTTGAATTATTTTAGTTTTATGATTTTTGAGATATGTTTTATTTACTTCAGATTGATTTTCATCTGAGAGACAATTCATCATTTTAACTTGTAGTTTTTCTCTTGCCTAATATCTCTTCAAGTTAATTTAGGACTTGTAAATACTAAATCAGCCAAGAAATCCCATTATGCACTGGTGTATTTATGGTGCAATCTGTATTTTTGTACCACTAAAATTATACCTTATTTCCAATTATCTCTAATGGATTTTCTTATTTTTATTCAAATTTCTCCCAGTGCATTTGCTTAATGTAAAGTACAACAATAGTTTTCCACATTCACTCAAGCTGAAAGTATTAAATTTTTTTTCTAAAGTAAGATACATAGCTTACCTCCCTATAAAGGAAGCAAGCCTATTTAGCTAACAGGCTTAGCAGCTAGCTGAAATTGACTTGTACATTTGAATTCAATAAGAAGCAGATATAATATTTACACTTTAAGAAGTAAATTGTCAAATTAGGAAATGTTTCAATTATCCATGCACAAAAATTTATTAAGACAATTAACAATAATTTTCTACAAAATACAATTCACAAGAGAAAAGAAAAATAACAAAGTTAAAATTCTACAGAAAAATTTATCTCATTAGTAAAAGGTTATACATTTCCGGGAGCTGATAAACTATAGAATGAAGAGTGCTGATTTAGAAGTAATCAAAGAACTAAAGATACGAATCTAAGAAATGTGTATGATTTTTACATTTTAAAAACACAGTTTATTTGCTAATAAAAAGTAAATAAGCATTGAAAGTCCCCCTATTGTTTTGCAAAGACAGGTTATCTATACAAAATGGCAGATATTAATTTACTGTGTCCATAAAATTCCTCAATATATTGGCTAAAATATATACAGGTTGCCTTCACTGGGTCTCTTTACATTTATGGCAATGCTCTTATTTCTGGATTTGATAAAAATGCATTCTCCTACCAGGATGTAATAGGACAAACTGAATTCGTAACTCTGAACTCAATCAGAAATGTTACATTTTAATATAAATCTCAACTAATCTGGTGTGACAAGCTCACCATTAAGGACAAGGGGCTGCACTTCACATGTGGAAACAATTCTTGGAAGCCTCTCAGGCATTAAATATGACTTCCTGGCATAATAGGGCACTAGCAAATTTTGGGGATCTTGGAGGAAGGGGGAAAACTTGTAAATACTGAAGACAAAAATTAGTAGTAATAGGTGGTTTTCTGTTCTCAGAGAAGATGACTTAGAAGCAATATAAAAAGAAAGAAAAGATAAATTACTTTTTGCAGGCTCATCATAGGATATTTTTAGGTCTTTAGATTTACTGACCATAGACCAAGGAAGCTTATGTATGTTAATTAATAATAATTTTGCACCTATATAAATAAAATTGGCCACAGTCAGATAAAATATGCACCATGTAAATACACAAACCTATAAAATAGCAGTTAGTCATGAGATTATTTCTGTCAATTATTCCCAAACATGGGGAAGTTGTTCAAAGGCATAATATCAGTATGTTTATGAAAATACATATTGTATTTTCAAAATCAGATATTAAAATTTAATATAATGAATAATTTTAAAATTTCTTAGAGTTAACAATAGAAGGGCACAAAGAAAGCATGAAAGAAATAAATCCATTTTTTAAAAGCGTATCACTAGCATTGAGTTCTTTCAAAAGCTTGGATTTTAAGGTTTCCAGATGGTTGAAGAGCAAATTCTGTAATGGTTAAAGAGTAAAAAACGCATAATATGAAAAAAAATTAAATGTCATTCTGTGGATAGTCTGGATTGTGTGAAAGTATTTGAAGTGAGAAGAAATTAAGACAGTTGAAATAAATTTTAATTATATTACAGTTTAAAACACTGCATGTTGTAAAAAGTGCTTTGCATTTTAGTTACTGTGGTACCTTTTTTTATTTATTAAACTGTCACAGACTCATACTATCATTGAACCAGTTTTGAAATATATTAATAAGAATAGCACAGTTTATTACTTTGAAACTTAGCAGTAAAACTTCGATTTCCATGCTCAATGTACATAAACAGAAAGTTATGTAAAATTCAATAGTAGAATTCAAACAGTAAGGCACAGAGGATATGTCAATGGTAGTTTTGAATTTGGGCAATATGGCAATACCTCTTGAAATCCTCTGGAATCTAAACAATGTCACCTAATTGGCAGTATAGACCACTGATTCTTAAAAAATAATGAATTTCCCTAAAAGAGCCAGAAACAACCTTCTCTATTGTCTTTTTTCTCTTCCTCTTATTTTTTTTTAAAGGACATAATAGAATAGATGTTGTTATGGTGAAAGGAAGAAAATACAACCAGGAAGATGAGAAGACAGTATAGACAGTATTTTGGAATTGCATAATTAAATGTTTTTATTTCTGTATTCTTTGCATCACTGTCTGAGGGAGATGTATTCTGTCCTTATGATGTGCTCTGAAGTGTCATGAAATCAGATTTTATGAACCAGAAGAGGGTACCACTTCAATGTTGCACCAGTTGTTTAAAGACTCTGGCTTGGCAGGTAAATAGTGGTCATAGTGACACCAGATAATCCATCTCCCTCTTTTCTAAGGGAGATGGGCCTTGATGGCATCAGTAATATAATCTGAAGTAAAACTGGCAAAATTCTAATGTCTAAAACCAAATGGTTTACATAATATGAAAAACAAATCTTAGCGTTTATATGTGTGAATCTATTTCCATATGTGTATCCATTTCAAAAAAAAAAAAACCCACATTGCTTGGTAGCATCTCCTGCAATATTCTCAGAAGTTCTAATTGGAAGTTACTATCGAAAAACACTGAGTTATAAAAATGATTTAAATACATAACTGAATTTTAAGTAGAACACCAGGAGAGAAAAAAATTTAAGCAATTGTTTTTTTTTTATCAGAAACACATAAACCCTTTGAAATAGTACCAGAGAGTCTCTTTGAAATGTAAATTCCTATGTGCAGTGATAAGCCAGAGTTGTGACTGGTTTTGGTATAAATTAGCAAAAAACTTTCTTTGTACATTAGCTATTAAATGAATTTAATTTGTCCATCAAGTAATTACAAAGCTTTCAGCCACTTTACCTATGCACTTTTCAACATTAAACTTTAACTGGAATTGGAAAGGTTGTCTTGTATCATATCTTTTAGGGAGGCAAGTTTGAATGCTTGTGCTGAGGGTAGATCTAGACCTTGTACTTACAGATGCCTTAAATTGAAGGCAGCAGTCACATCTGAGGTGTACTTTGTCAGAACCTCATAAAACACTCCATCTTGTTTTCTTCTTGAAGGAGTAAGAGGCAGATTCTGCAAAATATTGTCTATAATCACATATAGAGAATTATCCAGGAAAAATATTTTTTTAAAATGTGCTTTAAGTAATCTACCTCAAGGATGTCCTTGGTCACTTCCTTTTATTTCTATTTTTCACCATTAGAGTACTTTTTTAGTAGAATTTGTATAATGTGATAAAAATACATAGCTGGCTCAATTGAAGCTGAGAAGTCTGTAGAGTGTTTATGAATAAATGTCTAATATCTTGATCAGAAATAGTGTCCTACAGAAAAGGCTAGCAGGTAGCATTAACTCCATAATTTCTCAGTGAGAAAAAAGAAATCAAGATAAATAATCTCTGAACAGACCTAAAGTGGATGGAAGCAAATGATATCAGATGACTTTTGAATGCATGGGAGGTAAAAGAAATTGAATCCTATTATACAATCATTGCTAATGTACCCAAGTGAGTGAAAGAGAATAGTACAGGACAAAGATGGCTCGATGAAGAAGAATGGTTTGAGGTAAACACTGTTGAATTGAATTGGAAAGAACTAAACCAAACAATGTCTTACATCTGCTGCTTAATAAATGAGAAGTGAATGAAGAAGAGCCATGTCAGAAGACAACTGCTGAGAAAATGTGAACCAAACCAAGATAAATAATGTTCAATGATTGTTACTGAGACCAGCATGGTAAAGGAAGATAAACGATATAAAACACCAGTCTTAAATGTACTAGTGACAAACCGAGATCAATATTTCCAGATTTAAAAATAAAGAAGGGGGGTATCCTGTAGTGGAATTTTGCAAGGAACAATACAAGAAATGTATCTAATAGTTACCATTGGCTTCTGACCCATAGGTATATAGTATCTCCTATCCTCCTTCCTAACATAGCCCTAATATGATTCCGTTAGCTTACTAGCCAGCCCAGTCTAGACATGTTGGGTCATAAAAGAATGTTTTAAGGCATCCATAGTATGAAATGAATTAATATATCCTACTGATATAGAATTAGACTAGCTGTACCTTCCTTTGGAAAATTGAGAAAGTGGTCACTCATTTTTTTTTTTTAGGGCTTATCTATCTCCCCCTGGATGTTTAAAAACAGCAACAACAACATATGTTGCTCCTGTGGACAGCCATCTTAAAATTCAACAGACAGCAGCCTTAGAATGAAGCCAAGAGTGATTATGACAGAGTAGTTAGACAAAAAGCATCATTAGTCATTGAATTATCAAAACCTGAGGCATTCCCAACCTTTCAGTTTTCTATTAGGTACCATAAACTTCTTTGTTCTTGAAAGCAGTCTGATTTTGCAGAAACTTTTTTTTGTTGTTATTTATAGTAGAAATAATTCTAAATGATAAAGTAGTCTCCCTCCTGAAGTTAAAATATCATGCATTCGCAAATGATACATTTTATATGTATTTATTTACTATTCAGCTACAAATCGGCTCTAATCCAAAAAACCTACTTTTTTTCAAATGCCTTCCTTTTAATTGCATAACATTCATGAATTACCTTGATTTCATTTGGGCTGATTCTTTAAAGCCTACAAGTATACATGATGAAATCCACTGATCAGATGTTTTCAGATAGACTTATTTAGAAACAATAAAGTTCTAGGAAATCCTAGACACTACAAGAGGCTGTGCTGTTGTATCTACTGGAAACTAACCACTACCATTCCCTTTTACACGCCTTTGTTTATTGGACAAATATTCTATTTGAATGTTTGTCTATTCTGCTAAAAGGCCAAAGTTATGGAAAGAACATGATTCCTGAAAAAGAATTTACCTTCTTTTATCTACATGCTGTATAATGAATTATCTATTTATATATATATATATATAAGTGAATTTTAGTGTAGGCCGTTGTGGGAATCTTGGAGTGTAGCAACACCTTAACAACTTTTACATTTAAAATTCAGGTTTTTCTAAGAAGTTTTAGCAATATATCAGTTATGCCAGCTGTCATTCTCTTTACTCAAACATCTGACACTGTTCAGGATTTTATTTAAACTTTCCCCTTTTTTGGCAGCAGGATAAAATGAAAAGAACTCTTGCTTAGAGGCAGAAGTTCTTATATGTGGACCTGGTTCTGCCACAAAAGTGGTATAGCTTTCAGAAAAATTCACTGGATGATTCCTAATCACGCCTCTTCTGAGTTCCAGATTCACACTTCCAACAAGCAGAATAAATTCATGAAAGAAAGTAAATCCCTGAGCCTCAATTTCCTGAAGTGGCTCAACAACTTTGAAAAAGCAACATGAGGTATCAGAAAGAACTCATGTAAATGTTATCTGAGAATGGTAAAGTTCTATTTATACCTACGTGATTATTATGAAATACATCCTTGAAGTGCATAGGCTCTTTCTCCCAGCTCTTATCACAGATGGGACTCTGAGTAAGCACATGCTGAGATGGGCTTTGGGATGCAAAGTTTTTGTTTGTTTCTTTCTTTATTTTATTTTTTAATGGATAAATACCTATGATGAGGAAGAAGGAGGAAGCAGGATTGGGCAGAAGTTCAGCTGCAATGAATGTCTGACATAGCACTGGCCAACCAGGTATGAGTGCGAGGGACTCTGGAAAGAGTATTGGCTATGAATTGGCTTGTATCTGGCTGAGATGTCAGGTTCTTATACTTCTGCCTTTCTCAGCCATTGGGTTCAGGCTGCTCTTGGAATAGTGTGACCTTGGTTGCACCAGCTTTCTGTAGCACAGACAAACCTTAAAGGAGCTGACAGCTGAAAGATATCTACTGACTGTACTTCCTTGAAGGGCTATAAGTACATCTCCAAGTTTATCATACTCTTAATACACCTCTTATATAACTTTGCTATGTATTATGCTTTCCCTAACATCCTTGATATAGGACTTTGCAACTGCTCAGTTTAAGTCTCCTGTTGTCTCATTTTCTGTTGTCTTTTTTGAAGGCCCTTTTTATTTATCTCATTTGAACTCTTTATGAACATGACTCATAATCTATGACTGACCTGTTTTCTGGGCTCAACTTCCACATTTTAATAGTGGTGTAGACACCTTTGATTTGATGTCATTCTGAAAATAAAGTCAATTTTAAAAATGATTCTTTTTCAGCTGTATTTTTTTTTCTGTTTCTACCCTTATCAACTAAATTGACACAAAATGTCTCATTAAACAGCCCCAGTATCTTCTCATCTCATATTCTTCTTTCTTCATCTATACTTCCTCATAACTTTCTGCACTGGCTCCCCAACTGAATTAAGTTTTTGTATTCACTAGCTTGACCTTAATCCATCTTCTAGATTTTTCTTCCTAACATAGATGTAATTTGATTCTGGTCTAGCCACCGTCACTTTGAACACCAATAATGTAGTTAGATTTTCCATGTTGGCTCTTGACTTTCTTGTTATCTGAATTCTGTACATATTCCTCTTGTCTTTAAAAAAGCTTTTTCTCATTCATTACATCCCTTAAAAATTGCATTCTTGGTGAGGCCAATCTTTACCCTTTTAATCTGATATTATTTCTGTATCTTCTGAATTTGTATGAGGTTCCCTATTTTTTACTATTCATTTGAAACAAATGAGACATATTTTGATTTTGAAATCAAACCATATTTTAATATAGTTCTTCGAAAAATACCCATAGAATGTTTATTATGAACTATGTAGACATATTAGACATTTGTAATCTACAGTGAAAAAAGTGTGTCAGTGTATATGCATAGTGCTCAGTCTGGTGGGTTGAGAGACAACTAAACAAACAATCAGACAAACTAATGCAATATTGCTACTCTGCTATTAGAATAATATGTTCTTTGTACCTGAAATCTATATAAGAAAATGTAACAACATAAGCCTAGAGGAAAGCTTTCTTTAGGAAATTAACTATTGAGCTGAAATCTACTTGATAAACAGGAGAGAATGCAGTAAAAGTGGGAGGAAAGAAAAATGTGCAGAGAAAACCATCTGTGAAAAGATCTTATGATGAGGGATGGCACGGGACTTAAGAGAAATCAACAAGAGGTTCATACGGGAAAAGTCAAAGTGAAATATGAGATGAATCAGCGTATGTAGGAGGAGGTGCCAGAACAGTATTGGGACCAAAACACCAAGGGATTTGTAGATGACATTGAAGATTTTTGTACTTGTCTTTAATTAAGGGCATGCATGTGAAAGTAATTGAGAAATTTTAAATAGGGAAATAATAGCAGATTTTTATAATGTAAACAAAACAGAACAAAACTCCATTCACAACATCACCACTGGCTGTGATGTGGAAATTAGACAAATCACAAAGCTGGACCTAAGTAAACAATTTGGGAAACTAGGACCTTAGATCCGACATGTGAGGATAGTGCCATGGTTTAGAGTGGATTAGTGGAAAGACGAGGATGTAGCTAGAGTTTTGCTGTGTTTTGAAAGCAAAGGCTTCAGGGCTTGATTTTCAACTAGCTTTGGGAGATGAGGGAGTACAGACTGATAAAGGCAATCCTTCTGTTTCTGGTTTGCCTTTCTAAATATTCCACTGGTGTAGGAAACCACTGAAAAAGGACCAATTTACAAAGTAGATCAAGAGTTAAGATGTTTACTTGTTAAGTATGCAATGGCTCTGAGACCTACAAGAAGAGGATTTAAGTAAGGAAGAGGGATTTATTGTTATGGATTTCAGAAGAGAAATATAATCTGGAGATATAAATTTGGGATTCAACTACAAGCAGAAACAAACTTTCAAAATTTAACTACATTATTGCTGTGTAACTACGAACTAATGTGGCAAACAAATGCTCTCTCCAAATCATTTTTTTTTTAATTCCTGGGCATATGATTATAAAGCACACTTTGCAGGCTCTTCTATACCTAGTTGTCATCATGTGAGTAAATCTTCAACAATGGAATGTGACAAAATGAATGTGGCCAACCTACAGATTGTTTTCTTTAAAAACATGTACCTTAAATTTATTAAAAGTAATGGCGAATACTGCAATTACTTTTGCACCATCCTGATATTGATCTCTTTCATTGTATATGGCTGAAATTAAGTGCAGTTAGAACAAAAGCTGACCCACTCACTGAGATCCCTAGATGACTTCCTGGATCAGAGTCTGTCTACCTGCCCTAGATGGTGATGTTGGATAAAAACTTTTATCTTTTGGGACCCACTGTACTTCAGGATGTTTTCATCATAGCAATTTAGCTTTTTACTGAAATTTTTCGAGAGCTCAGTTGTATTATAATATACTGGCAATTTGGAGAAATTCACAGGTTATGTGAAAAATGTAGTGTGTTTTCTGGCTCATAGCTTCATGCAAATAATTGTTTATGATCATCTTAATCTTGCAAGTTAGGTTTCATTATTCCTCTTATACAAATAGGAAAGTGGAACTCACAGTGTTTTTTTAGTAAATTGCCTGCATCATTGAACTGACAGGTGATCCTGGATTCAAATACAAATCCAATTTCAAGGACTCTATTATTTCTAATACTTCATGTTATGAGCTTATGTGTCTAATTGGTCCAATGCCTTCAGCATCATTACTACATCTTTTATTTTTTATATCCACAGTGCCTAGCATGAGGCCTTACACGTGGTTGGAACTCATTAAATATGCATTTATTTCCTTAGAATTCAGGCCTTAACAGTCCAACTAGAGAATCCACTTCCTCCCATAAAATTCAGCAGTAAGAATGGGCCCAAAGAGACTTAATTTCATTTCAGAGAATCTGTATCCAATATCATATCACTATGTATTCTAATCATGGTCTATTTGCAAAAGGAAGGCTCTGTTCTAATAGGTCGGAATGCTCTATTTTTTCCATTTTGCTCAGGCATGTAAATCAGCATGCAGACAAACAAAAATTCAACAACCCACATGCTTGTGCTGTTTGATTATTTGGGTTGTTTTTATTTTAACCTGCCTGCCTCATTCCCAAGGAACACATAAGCCCTGAAATCAGCATTTCTCCAAACCACTCACTCAGCAGAAATAATTAAATAAGGGCTTCTCACCTTTGAAGAACAGCTATTTTTAAGAGTAAATCATTTACATATTTATTATTAATATCTAACCACTGTGTTTATTGTATTATTATAATTCCATGTGGAACTACTGAAAACCTCACAGTATTAGATTCTGCATGTTTACCCATCTTGAGATCCTTGTGCTTTCATTAGTATTCATACAGCCTTCCAAATGGAGAAATAAGGTAATGAAAATTTAACCTGAATCAGATCCCTATTCACACGGGCCAGCATGAACTAGGAAGTTCATTTTGGTTGAACCCACAAGCTCTCTGATTTACTTCTTTATTAATGTTTTCCTTGTAATCATTAATATACTTTTATTGCATCCTGGGAACAATGTGGGAGTTCAATATGGTCGTTAAATAAATTGAGGCATGTGGTTCAGCTTCCCTGCTACTGTACAGATGGCAGGAGAAAACACAGAAATAGATGTATAAATCACATGTGTGCAGTCATACCTAGTTCTTTATGCCAATATCGTGACTTATCAACAGTTCGCAGTTGGATATGCAGGGGACTTCTTCAGTAAGGTACAGTGAATTAGAACATCCTTTACTGCCTATTTTTAAGAACACTAACAGAAATGGGTTCAGTAAACAACACACACAGGAAACAAATGATTGTTCATTTCCTTTGAGCACCAAAGGAAGCTGTTTCTCTCATATTAATTCTTTCATTTTTCCATTCATAAAAATACAATTTTTCCAAGTTACAAAAAAAGTAAAGTTTTGCCCAATCAGTGACATGAGTGATAATAAAACTAATGAAATGTAAATGAAACTGAACATGATACTGTTTCAAAGGATAATTATAATCGATTGATATTTTTAAATTCAAGTTGCAGGATGATACTGTGTTGGTGCTATACAAACAGGTACCGTTGGTATCCTCTTAGACCAAAGACAAGCTAAGAATCATATAGTGTAATTACTCTAGTAAGAGCAGTCACCAACTGACTTGGACCTATCTCATTTTATGACCTAATTTTAATGAGATCAAGGCCATTCTTTCATAAGATCCCAGGGGCAACAGATAATATGTTTAACACTAGCAAGCTGCTGTCAGATTTTGTGAATTTAGTAAGATGTAGAATAATAGTTGAGGCTCCAAAACTCAGGAAAATTATCAAGTATATCAAAAAAAGACCAATAAAACAAATACTAATAAAATAATAATTGTATTAGGACTGTTATGATTAAATAGTTAATATTTATTGAATACTTTTATGTCAAATTAAGTCATTTATTCCATAAATTGATCCAAAGTGAGTATATTTCATAGTTGATGAAATTATGACACATAGAGCTTCACTGGTTTTCCTACAGCTAGTAAGTGACAGAAAAAAGAAACTCAAGTAGTCTGACCCTAGCATTTGTGTACTCCTTTACTCTTACATTTCCTTCCTACACAGTATGCATTCTGCTAATGAATTCAATGATGGTTGTCATCCTCAAATATGACTAAGAACATATGCCAGTAGTTATTTGTAATCTATTGTAAAATTCAATCATCATGAAGATAATTATTAGAGCATAAATAAATGCTCAAAAGAGAGAGATTTTACAAGAGCAAGGATCAGATTCAAAAATGTGTTTTTCAGTATACACTGGTTTCAGTGACTACAGATAAAAAACTATTGGTTAAAACAGTGAAGGGGAAGTATACTCCATTAGGAGAAGAGAACTTTTAGATACAATTCATTTTGAATGCATGAAATTCTTATAGCAGGAAAAGGAGGTCTTTGCTTCCTCTTGGTGAGAGCAATACCACAATGAAACCTAAAAAGTGTGTGAAAAATTATTCAAGGTACAAAATAAATAACTTTCTTCTCTTTGGCTCATAGTGACCCTTTCAAAAATAAGAAAAAGGGAGGGAGGGAGAGAGAGATAAAGAAAAAAAAAGCAATATAATGATAGGTTAACATCAAAGTATTTAGTAACAAAAAATATACCTCCTTGTATTGGCCTGATCTAAAAACAGATGTATTTGTAAAAATTTAAAAATTTAAAGTGTCTCATATAAAAATATTAAAGAAATACATATTTCCATGATTTGTATCTTATATACTTATCAATATATTCCATCCATATGCTTAATAGGAGTAATCACTTTTCAGTTGAGAGATTACTTAGCAAAAAGGAGAGTAATTAAGAGTAACTTACAAATAGAATGGTATTTTTCTATGCTATTGTTTTCTGGTATATTTCCATGTTCTTTGAATGAAATATTTGAAAGAGAAGAATTTGACTATCGAAATTATTTTAAAAAGTCTGTGCTCAAGCTGCATTCATATATATATGTACATAATCTTGTTACAATAAAAGGAACTTGTTCTCATTTAATTTGACTTTGTTTGATGTCTCATCTGAAACCAGAAAGATGGGAAAAATGTTTAAATTGGGAATAGCTGAACAAAACTGGCTAGAAAAGAATATACGTGGCATTTATAAGTTCTGTTTTGAGACACACTTTTCCCTTCTGAAGTCAGAAAATATTTTGCTGACTTTCCTTATCTGCTTCATGACCACTGCTTATCATCATTCTAATCTACACAAGTATTTCCATGAAGCAAACAATGGCTATCAGGCTATTTTTCATTTACTTTGTCCACTGTAGGTCCAATAGGGAAAGTTGTATATTATGAAAAGAACACTGCATTTAGAATTGGACCATCTGGTAATAAAATCCAACTTTAACAATTACTAGCTGTGCAATGCTTGCAAGTTATTTAAAATGTCTAAGCTTCAATTTATCTTATGTAAAAGGGAGATGCTAAGTACATCCCAGCATTATTGTTAGAATGATCTGAGGTACAGTATGTGGAAGAAAAAAATCCAGACAGAAGTTTAATAAATATACATTTACTAAAATCCAAAGTAAACAATTATTTATAAGAGATGTTCAGCTTCAATTGTCTAGTTGGCTCTTTCCATTTATCACAGTATTGGAATGATTTTGTATCATAACCTCAGTTTCTGTTGTGAAGATTCCATGTACTGTATTCTCTGAACCTCCTTTGAGTGTCTGTCCCTAGTAGATTTAATATAGTGTGAGATATACCACTCCCTTTATGCCTGTTCCCTCTCATAATTCTGTATTCACCATAACAGGAATTTCGTTGGGTTGCTCTTTTCTTTGCCATGTTCCCTTGTTGGCAAATTACTTTTAACATTCACTTTTTATTAAATATCTTAAATCAGATGCATGATTCCCTCTTGCTCTATACCAAGCCTCCTGTAGGGCTGCTATCCAGAGTCTAAATGAAGATTGAACAGTTAAACAAACATTACTGAGAGCTTCCCATTTAGAACCGCTCTTAGGAATACAGCAACATAAATGCTTTGGCAACGTGATATAAAGCAAAACAACAAAAAAATGTTGGAATAAATGTAGAAAAACAAAACTTTAAGGTCAAAAGTTCACCAATATGATAAACTAGGTAGAAGCAAAACTGAAAGAGAACATTGACTAATTCTTTTTTAAAAAACAGAAAACAGAAATAAAAGAAAATTTGAAACTGCTTAATAGCAAATGGCTTTTTTGAAATGGTACTCTCTTAGGATATGTTTATGTGCATCTCTGCCCAACTTCAAAAGCACAGCACACTTTTTCATGCTTTTGAAGTTAGATCAGTGTTCAGGAATGGTTATAGTGTGGCCAGAAGCAAAACTGCCACTTTGTTGTGTTTAAAAACAACAACAAAAAAGTACACGAGGCCAGAAAGATACATCCCATTAAAGTACTTGGGAAAAATTTTGTAACTGAAGAATTTTACAGAGGTCCTCCAGGCCCCATTCTGCTGAAGCAAAAGGCATAAGCAATTAAACACGACACATTCAAATGTAGGCGGAGAGGCCAAGAATACAATTTTAAATTACTAAAGCATAACATGTTTGGATCAGAATAACACTTGGCTGACAGTCTTGATATACCTCCTTGTATACCCTACTAAATGCCTTTGATGAATCTGGAAAAGATGAACAAGAAGACATCGTGGACATAGACATATGACAGTCCCTTAGAAAGAATTGCCAGAAAGAACCCAGGACCTCCAGAATTTAATTGGAAACACAGAGTAGAACGCTGAAATACAGATCCAGGAGCAGAGAGACTTTGACCATTTGAAAGATGTGGGGAAGATTTTTGGATTGAGTTCATTGGCACCACACATCTTGAGGACCTTCTGTGGGCCAGACACTGCCCCAGGCACTGGAACAAAATGGAGGATGTCCTTGTTCTGATAGAGTTTGCATTGTGGGGAAGAGTGATGCAAAATAAATAAATAGATGTTGTGTCCATGCCTCGAGGAAACATAAAACAAGATGAGCAGATGCAGCTGTTGCAGTGAGAGTCATTTAATGCAATTCCCTAAATACTGCTCCAGAACTCACTTTGCTCAATAGTCAGTGATTTTTATCTTGGGAACTTTTAGTGTTTTGCCACGTAGACAATGGCCCCCATTTTCACCGCAGGACTTTCCTAGCCTGCTGTGGAGGGATGCCCTCTGCTCCGTTTTATCTATTAACAGAATACTATTCTTCCTGTTTCCCATATGTTAATAAAAACATTATTGTCTTCTAACACTGCTGCCCAGTCTGCATATGCACTTTTATTTGATTAAAGACAGAAGAAGATAAGGGACTGGAAAAGAGGGGAGGTAAGTCTGGCTGTCCCACTTACCTCTGATACAGAAATGACTGATTTTTTATTTTCTTGCCATTTAATTTTCAAATACAAGTTAAAGCTAAAAAAAAATTTATTTTATAATAAAAGAAGAAACCATTTGAATAACTTAATAGTAATTATTTAAATTTTCATGTATATATTACAGACATTTGTTTATATTTTCAAAAGGACAAACAATGGGCTGTAAGTTTTCCTGAGAAACAACATTTGTAGAATGCTTAAAATTTTTAAAAAATTATGAAAAATACCTAGAACCTGCAATCTGCATATTAACAGATCTAACTATTAGAGAAATACATAGTACAACATTAGTATTTGCTAATAATAAAAAATGCAAAATAACACTATAAAATTCCATTTTATAACTTAAATTATCAAAATACATCGTCTAATTCTTAATTACTCCTATTTGTGAAGTTGGTAAAACCACACACTGTTGGTTTGAAGTACAATTTAATATAACCCTTTGGGAAAGGAAAATTATTAAAATGTTCATCCCTTTGATACCATAATTTCATTTTTAAATTTTTTCTTAAATAAAGATTTGAAAGGAACTCTAGCTAAATGAATAGATTTTAGTTGCCCTTGCCACAAAAATTTTTAAAAAGTAACTAAGATTATAAATATGTTAATTTGCTTTACTATAATAACCATTTTATGGTTTAAATATAGTATTCTACAGTATAAATTGTTGAGCTGCATTGGGAAACTTAGAGCTACAAGAACTGCAGAACTCTCCTCTAAAAAGCTGCAAAAGAACAACAATCTTTCTATTTTCTGGATCTGAAGCAGGTGTCAGAGTTCATAGGACAAAGAATTATGTTGACTCTCAGGCACTGGCTTTCTGATAAAGATATTACTACATATATGTAAGTGCTG
>PVKP010039031.1:0-20453 GCA_004027715.1 Plecturocebus donacophilus
CACAATAATAGTGGGAGACTTTAACACTACACTGTCAATATTACACAGATCAACGAGATAGAAAATCAACAAGGATATCCAGGACTTGAACTCAGACCTGGAACAACTAGACTTAACAAATATTTACAGAACTCTCCTCCCACAAATCCACAAAACATACATTTTTCTCAGTATCACATTACACCTATTTTAAAAGTGATCACATAACTGGAAGTAAACCACTCCCCAGCAATTGCATAGCATTTCACAGGTTTAAATAAAATATTGGTTGGCTGCTTATTTGTTATTTTCCTCCCCTATTCCTTCCTGTCTCCATTGTTAAACACAATTATTGGCATAAAAGAAGTTTTTAATACCCATTTTTTTACTGTATTCTAGCCTGGGCAATAAAACAAGAATCCCATTCTCTCTCCCTCTTTCTCTTCCTCTTTCTTTCTCTCTTTCATTCTTTTTTTCTTTCTTTTGCTGTTTCTTTCTTTCTCCTTTTCTCTCTTTTTCTAAAATCTCTTCCTCTTTCTTTCTCTCTTACATTCTTTTTATTCAAAAAAAAAAAGTAAAAACAAGATTCCATGAAAGTAGAAAATAAAGACTAATTCAAAATGTGAAATTAGCTTCTTGAAGGTTGGCATTTGAATAAATCTTAAAAGGATAAGAAGAGATGAGACTGCACGGTGACTACAGTGGAGAGCTCTGAAATTACACTCACTGCCTGAAGTCAAATCTTTTTTTCTTTTTCCTTTTTTTTTTTTTAAGACAGGGTCTTACTCTGTCACCCAGGCTGGAGTGCAATGGCACCATCTCTGCTCACTGCAACCTCCCCCTCTCAGGTTCAAGTGATTCTCCTGCCTCAACCTCCCAAGTAGCTGGAATTACAGGCACGCACCACTACGCCTAGCTAATTTTTGTATTTTTAGGAGAGACAGAGTTTCACCATGTTGGCCAGGCTGGTCTCAAACTCCTGACCTCAAGTGATCTGCCCGCCTCGGCCTCCCAAAGTGTCAGAACTACAGGCATGAGTCACCATACTCGGCCGACTTGAGGTCAAATCTTGACTTCCTACTTGTGTGAATTTGTGTAGGTCACTGAATCTTCATGCATTCGTATTACAAAATTGATACATATATGACAGTATATGAAACAGATAAAAATATGTGCCTTCAGGAGCTTATAGTCTAGTGGGAGAAACAGACAATAAACAATAAAGATATAAGTAAAAAGATTGCACCATATGTTTGCAGGTGATAAGGAAAGGAAACAAAGCCAAGTAAGGGAAATAAGCAGTACCGTGTGGGAAGAGGGGCCCTGGGAGGTGGGCAGGCTTCACTGAAATAGTGGCATTGGAGCAAAGACTTGCAGCCCGGGAGGGAGGTAGCCTGTGTTATCTGGGGGAAGAGTGTGCCCAGGAGCAGGAACAGCTGCTGTGAAGGTAGGCGCAGGACTGGGATGTTCAAAGTGTAGCAGAGTGACTAAAGCGGAGAAAGACAAGGGTAGAAGGAGATGCCAGGTCACACAGGGCTTCATAAGCCGTTGGAAGGACTTTGGCTTTTACTCAGTAAAATGGGCAGGCATTGCAGCTGGGGCAGATAAACAGCATCTGATTTAGATTTAACACTTTCGTTTTGACTTTTATGTAGAAAACAGGCTGTATTGGGGCCAGGACAGAGGCAGACATATCGATCGTGGTAGCCAGGAATCCAGGCAAGAGATGGTAATAGTTCAGCCCAGAGAATGGAGTTGCCATCAACTGACAGAGGATTCCAGGTCAGAGTTGGGGGAACATCAAGACTTCAGTTTTGGAAATTGTATTTGTCAGGGTTCTCTAGAGGGACAAAACTAAAAGGAAAGATATATATATATATATATATATATATATATATATATATATATAAAAAATTCCCATATATATTATAATAATACTTAATAAACTCCCATATATATGCACATATATATATTTAATAAACTCCCATATATATTGTAATAATACTTAATAAACTCCCATATATATGCGCATATGCATATATACACATATATATGTGCATATATATGAAAGTTTATTATTATTATAATACATATAGGAGTTTATTAAATATTAACTTACACAATCACAAGGTTCTACAATAGTCTGAAAAGCAGCTGAGAAGCAAGGAGAGCCAGTCTGAATCTCAAAACTGAAGAACCTGGAGTCCAATGTTCAAGGGCAGGAAGCATCCAGCACAGGAGAAAGTTGAAGCCTGGGAGTCTAGGCCCGTCTCTCCTCTTCATGTTTTTCTGCCTGCTTTATAGTCCCTGGCAGCTGGTTACATAGTGCCCACCCAATTAAGAGTGGGTCTGCCTTTCCCAGCCCACTGACCCAAATGTTAATCTCCTTTGGCAACACTCCTGCAGACACACCCAGGATCAATACTTTGTATCCTTCAATCCGGTCAATTTGACACTCAGTATTAACCATCACAGAAATGTTAAGTTTGAGAAACCTGCAAGTGCAGGTGCCGAGTGGCCAGCTGAGCATAAAAGTCAAATGTTAGAGAGAGAATTCTTGGTTGAAGATACCAAGTTGAGAGTTGTTGGCCAGGCACGGTGACTCATGCCTATAATCCCAGCATTTTGGGAGGCCAAGGCGGGCAGATCACTTGAGGCCAGGAGTTCGAGACCAGCCTGGCCAACATGGTGAAACCCGTCTCTACTGAAAATACAAAAAACTAGCCAGGCATGGTGGTGCACACCTGTCATCCCGGCTACTCAGGGGGCTGAGGCAGGAGAATCGCTTGAACCCGGGAGGCAGAAGTTGCAGTGACCGAGATCGTGCCACTGCACTCCAGCCTGGGTGATGGAGTGACACTCTGTCACAGAAAAAAAAAAGAGAGAGTTGTTAGTACATCAATTGCATTAGAGCTTTATGCTGGATGAAATTCAGGAAGTAAAAGTAAAAGAGGAAGTCCCTGGATTAAGCACCGGAACAATCAATATTAAGGTTTTCAGAGAAAAAAGAAGATAACAGTAAGAGACTGACGAGAGGCGGCAGTGGACTAAAAGGACAACTAAGGGAGTGTGGTGGCCTGAGAGCCAGGGGAAGAATGTGTATGCCGGATAGATGGTGACCGGCCCTGCATTAGTCGATGCTTAGGAGCACTAATGCAGTCATAACATAGCATGATACTAACTTATAGGAAGCGTGCAGTAAATATTAGCTCATAGTAGTCATGGTGGAGGAAGTGGTAACAGATGTAGCAATGCAAGTAGTAGTATACCTGAGCACTTATTGTGGTGCACGCAACAGATATTTAGGACGGGGTGGCTCTGATTCTTTCAGTTAGTTTTAACAACAGAGACTCCCATCACTTTTCATGCCCTGATCCTTTTTGACAGTCTGGTGAACGCTTCTAAAATAATGCTTCCATCTTCTGTGCCTAAAGTAAAATCCACAGGAGGCTGCGCTCGGTGGCTCATGCCTGTAATCACTTTGGGAGGCCAAGGCGGGTAGATCACCTGAGGTTGGGAGTTCGAGACCAGCCTGACCAGCATGGAGAAACCCTGTCTCTACCAAAAATTTAAAAAATTAGTCAGGCGTGGTGGCACATGCTTGTAATCCCAGCTACTCCAGAAGCTGAGGCAGGAGAATCACTTGAACACAGGAGGCAGAGGTTGTGGTGAGCCGAGATCACGCCATTGCACTCCAGCCTGGGCAACAAGAGTGAAACTCCATCTCAAAAAATAAATAAATAAATAAATAATAAAATATGTAGAATTATACGACTATATTGAAATATGATAATAATATTTAAAAAACACATCTGTTATATGCTTTTTTATTGATACATTAACTGTTGATATGTAATAGTCTAACAATTTCATCATGGTGATGAATATGACCAATATTTCAAGATATCTGCAGCAAGTCTATTATTAAAAAATATGTAATTTCTACTGTTAGCAAATCACACCTGTGGATATTATGATGGTGTGGTACCCACTTTAATGATAGAAGGGACTGCTAAGGTTAGTCACAGGTTGTTAAAATAAATATGTGCCTTTTTCCCACATATGTTCATAGAGTCCTAAATTCTACCCTTGGAACCCCACATTAGAACCCTTGAGTTAGAGGTAAAATAAATCCCATATATAGGAAATCAACATGGGAAAATTCATTAATGATGTATAATTTATAATACACCATGATATTATATTAGTGTATTTTTCAAAAGTAGAAAATTGTCCTTGGAACAGCCTAATAAGAACAGATAGATAATTCAAATAATTACTACATTGTACCAGTAATGTCAAAATCTCTGCTTTGGTCTGAATATTAAATCCATTAATTCCATATAAAGAAAAAATGAGATACGTGATCCCCAGTGAACTATGTTATTCATGCATGAAATTAGTTAAAAGGTAGGGAAGGCATGAGAATATGTTTAATTTTGCTCTACTTCTGGGAAAAAAAACTTCAATAGTGTTTTTACTAGCAGATTAATAGGCCACATTCCAGACAATAGGCATGCCAGAAGCTTGCCTATTTGAATTCGTACCGCTCTTTTATTCTAATCTCAAGTGATGAATAATATGGACATGACAATATAAGAGAAAGATATTGGAGGAAGTAAACAATCCACTTGATCCACTATCCTTGTAGAGAGGAAATCAAAATGCCATAAAACAAAATCCTACAAAGAATTTTAGCTAAAGATGGAAAATCCTCAGTTCATATAGGAGTGATTCTGTTACTATTAAAGGCTTTGTAAAATAAATAAATAAATAAATATTATACCCCAAATAGTTCAAATATTTATTTTAGAATTATGAATGCCCTTTGGAAAGGATGGTGAAATGAATTCTTTTGGTCTCAAGTGTTTTGATTTGCAAACTTGCAAAAGATTATTTCATTTTGTTTTATCTTTCTGGTTTGCACTGCATGCCAAAAAGGAGCATATGGAACTTGTATTTGCTATTTTCTTCATTTAATGCTGTAATGATCAGCTAGTAAAGGCTCTCTTTACTTGTATGTCAAGGTAAGAATGCTTTGTCATGCAGTAATCTTGATTTTGTGGTTCCTTTCAAACAGGGAGTGTGGAGCAGGTACATTTGTCAATTTTGCATCTTTAGAGAGGGATGGAAAACTTCCATACAGCTGGTGAGTATTGTTTTGGAACAAGCTTCTACATGGTTTAACTATGCGGTGTGTGCTCCAGAGTTGGTTTTACTGTCTTTTGGGGATGGTTTTGCCTGATTCTCCTTTTGTAATTTCAGTGATGGTAGACTTTCAATAGCTAGATCTTCACGGAGTATAACGGCTTATATAAGCTCAGTGCAGTTCTGAAGTGGGGAAAACATCACAGTCTGCTCTGTATTTACAATATCCCACAAAGGACTGAAACAGTTGTGCACAGGAGCCCATACCTGTGCTGAAGAAGGGCTTAAATGCAAGGACCACACTGAACAAGTGGTGGATAAAGGCACGAGAAGAGATTCCGATGAAGCAGCATGAGACGCAGCAGCATCTCCATTGTATTTTATTTTATTGTTTATTGTTTTGTATTTTGGGGGGAGACAGAATCTTCCTCTTTGGTCACCCAGGCTGGAGTGCAGGACGGTCTCGGCTCACTGCAATTTCTGCCTCCTGGGCTCAAGCAATCTTCCCACCTCAGCCTCCCAAGTAACTGGGCCTACACGCATGCAACACCACATCTGGCTAATTTTTCATATTTGTAGAAATGAGTTCCCCTATATTGCCCAGGCTGGTCTCGAACTCCTAGGCTGAAGCAATCCTCCCACTTCAGCCTCCCAAAGTTCTAGGATTGCAGGCGTGAGTCACCATGCCCACCCAGCATCTCTATTTTAAACTCACATTTCAGGGCTTGAGGAAATAAAAGCCATGACTTCTGCTAAAAAATGATACAGCCCAGGCCAGGTGCGGTGGCTCACGCCTGTAATCTCAGCCCTTTGGGAGGCCAAGGCAGGCAGATCACGAGGTCAGAAGTTCAAGACCAGCCCGGCCAACATGCTGAAACCCCATATCTACTAAAGATACAAAATCTTAGCTGGGCATGGTGGTGAACACCTGTAATCCCAGCTGCTCCGGAGGCCGAGGCAGGAGAATCGCTTGGCCGGAGACGTGGAGGCTGCGGTGAGCCGAGATCACGCCACTGCACTCCAGTCTGGGTGACAGGGTGAGACTCGGTCTCAAAAAAAAAAAAATTACCCAGCCCAGTATTCAGTTCTCATCCTTACAGATAAATAATAACAAAGCCAAGGAAACTTCATAAGAAAACATTGCGTGACTTTTTCCTTACACTTGAATATTAAGGATCTGGAGGGAGGAAGTGTTCGAATTTTAAAGAGCATTGTCAAGAGATTAAATTGGTTGACATTATACCTCACATTGATAGATGAAAATTAATAATCCTATTCAGTTCAATTACTGCCCAAGAAAAGTACTAATTAAGTAAATATTTAACATGAGCTAGTACTACTTACATGGTCTAGTTTGCTTCTTTTGCAAGCAATGATGCAAATATACGTAAATATGTGTCATATTGATCATTGTTATTTCCTTGTTTTCTAACTCCCTAAAATGGTTAATCTTAAAGAAATATATATGGGAGACTGGAAATTTTACAGAATCAATGAGGGAGGGAGAACTTTATTTAGGATATAAATTTCACTTCCCTCAGTGTAGCTGATTGTCACTCTAGTTGAAAATCTAGTTGAAACCAGACTCTTTTTAAAAATACAATATGTTGTGCCATTTTAAAATTGTAACATGCATAGAATTTTACTATTAAAATACAATTAACCCAACTGTGAAGAAAAAGAAATCCATCAACCCTTGATGGTGTAAAGTTAGGAAACATTACTAAGTTTGTTCAAATATATTGGCACTCTTTCCAAAATTAAGAAATTGACTCACTGGTACTTGTTTCTTGCCTGGTTCACCCTTTTAAAAGGCCCAATGGGAAAGCAGTGATGAGTGGCCCATCTAGGAACCAGTCCAATTATGTGTATTTAATATCTGTGACTCTGAGAGTTATGTATTAACTAACTTCACAGCCAGTCACAATTCATAGAATTTATGGGAGATCAGTCATGGGAGAACTGAGGCGAAGAGAATTCATTTCAGGATCTTTCTATAAAATCAAGCACATTTTCCTGCAGCTCTTCACAAAAACAGTTTTGCAGACCCTAGCATTTTCTAGCTGACTGAGAATAGATATCTCAGTGATGATTTGTAATAACTGAAGCGACAACGTGACAGTATTTTTCCCCTAATTCTCAGAATAACTAAAGATACAGTCACAGGATATTTTTAAATCTATATTAATGGGTGTTCTGCTTGACAAGTAGTTTGAATATCTGAAACCAGGCATTTTAAATCAACAGTCTGACTTAGAATTTAGGTGAAACTAAACTATTTTGCTCCTACTTAGATGAATATCAGTGAGGTCACAGACCAAGTAGTTAACGAGTTATTTATCTTGAATGAATGCTATCCGAGTATCATCCATACCTCTGTTTCAAGGATTATATTTATAAATTTTATGGTAATTTGAAAATACGGAAAGGCACACTTAGTAGTGCAGCTTTATAAGAATGTCTCTTAAAAGCTTAGTCTTCACCGGAATCAGTACATGTAAACTCACCATTTTTATTTTCTCACACAAGCTGCTGTTTAGCTATCACGTAATGTTACAGAGGTTTCTTAAAATAGGCTTAACCATTGGAAGAATAATACCCAAGAATAAGACTCAAGATAAGTAATGAGGCATTTAAGTGCTTCATTTAACGGAATACAAAATGTAATCACCTAGTAGCAGTCAAATTGACACAAAATAAGCAGAAAGAAATATATCTGATTACAATAAGGTCATGTATTAATAAAAACTGATTTTATCAATATCGCAGCATTTAAGCTCTCACATTTATATTTCACAGGATGGATTAATATTTAGTTGTAATTAAGGTGCTTGTCATGTTAATTGCTCCCAGTAGGTAATTAACTGATATCTATTCACAGTTTATATTACTAACTCTTGCAACTTTTTCGTCTTTCCATCTGTTATCTATTAATGCACACAGGCGTAGGAGTATATTTGCTTTCTTAACCCTGCTACCTTCATGTCTTTGGACTGATTATCTTTTGGCATTTTATATTAATCCTTGGTAAGTGATTTTTTTTACTGTTTATCTAACACAGACTCTTTAAAAGTTAGCTTTCAAGAAGTAAACAAAAAGGAAAGTTTCTTTTTGACTATTTTATATGTTCAGTAACACCTAAAGTTATTAATCATGTTTTGAAGTGGATTAAAGCAATTAATGGTACAAAGATGTTAACTATAATGCTTTCTCAGTTAAATTTTTCTCATGATGTTCTTGGCAAGCTTTTTATCCCCATTTAGTACTAGTTATTTGTGTCTTCATTCAGTCAATCCATTGGCTTTCATCTTTGTAAATAATGCTTTCCCTTTTCCATTATCATCTTCATCCATTAGAAAGCTTCAAATTTCCAAGGTAGAAACACATTAAGATGGAGTAATCAGAGTGTATTAATCCTCTGTATCTGAGGGCTCCTTGTTTTTATAATAATGCTAACTCAGTGACTATTGAACAGCTATGTCTCCCATCCAAGTACTAACCAGGCCCAACCCTGCTTAGCTTCCGAGATCAGACAAGATCGGGTGCATTCAGGGTGGTATGGCCATAGAATGAAGAGCTGACTATGTGCAAGCCTCGCTGTATAATTATCTTATTTAATTTCCCCCCACAATCCTGCAGAGAGTATTATTAGTCCATTTTAGAGATGTGGAAATGGAGGTTTGAGGAGATTAACTGTCTCAATAGCACATTCCACTATATAGAAAATCCAGGTTCCAAACTCAGGTCTCTCTGAAATCCATTCTTCCTCTGTAAAGAGCAGTCTTCTTTAATTTTATTTTCTTGACTTAAAGATCATTTTAATAATCAAATCTTGAAGTATTCCTTTTGACTTTTTAATACGTAATAACAATAGTAACCTTGAATTATGAGACTAAAGAATCAAGAACTATTTCTTTTCCTGTGCTGTAAGATAAAAGGTAGCAGTCTCCCATGGAACTGACAAAAAAGTCATTGTCCTTAAATATTAATGCCTAGTGTTTAGGTACTAAATTATGTACAGAGCGAACCATAAATGTGGACAACGTGAAAAGGTCTCAGAAGAAAACAATAAAAATATAGACTGGAAAAAATAGCTTATGGGGTGGGGATGCAGGTATGAAAAGTGATCTGGAGAGTTTATTCAAAACGACAATCGAACAAATGTTCTTCAGCTTCTCTAAGGACAGAATAAATACAGCTGGCAGAATTTAGGTTTTCAAGTTGCAGTGGAAGAAACATTAAAAAAGATTTCCTCAAAATAGAGATTGTTAATTCCAGAATTCATATCTTCCTTTAAAAAAGAGGGAGACTAGAGGAAAGCTTTTGAAACAAAGGAAACATGATGTATAAGTAATAAAGTCAGAAGAATGTGCTAGATGCTGAGGACCCATTCACTGTTATTCTAAGTTTGTTGTTATTACAGTTTTTAGTATAGGACCTCAGCACAGTCAACTCAATATTTTCAGTATTTGACATCAAATAGTTTTCAGGTATGAGTAGCACACATAAATTCCATTTTTACTTTCAAAATATATATCTACTTTTAACTGAACATGTATTCATCATCCTCAAATAGTCTATCATTTAAATACTGATAGCAAGTACCCATAAAGTATCGCAAATTGCAGTTAAAATGAAAGAAAGAAAGATGCATATATTATTTCCCTGCTTAATTCTCTGAGACTTTCTCATTTTCCACAGTTCGTTTTTAAGTTTCTGTAAAGTAGGCCTGTGCAAATAAGCACATCTTCCTTAATAGGCCTCGCGGTGAACGTATCTTCAAATTTCAGCAACCCTCACCAGGTCTGCTATTTATAGTACCAATCAAATAGCATGGGACCCTGCTTGTGGGGAGAAGATGCCCTTCAGAAGTGTTTAGAAGAATCACCTTGAAACTGTAAATGATTGTCTCCAGGTGGGAAAAGAAGGCAAAGGGTAGAGCTCCGTGCTTGGTCATTCCAGTACATTTCACACATGCCAACTAGTGAAAACATAGTAGATATCAACTGTGTTCTCAGCCCTAGGCCAGGACACCGGCAGATACAAAAGGCGTGAAATTCGTGGTCCCCGCCCACTGAAGTACAGCTTCTACTCACACAACCACTCAAATGCCCTGTTTGCTTCATCGAATCACTTGTGGTTATTTTCCCCTGCTTTCATTGGCTAGAGAGTCATTTGCAATCCTCCCGATGTTGTGTTTGTCTCATATTTCACTTGCCCTGTTACCAACAGCTGCAAATAACAGAGCCACCTCCCCAGAGACACACAGCCGAACACACCGCTCAACTTCCTTTCTCAGCTGTCAGTGTCTTGGAAATACCTGTTCCTGTTGATTTTCTAAAACCCATCTGATGACACTGGTGCTTTGTGTGAAAATCAAAAACCTTTCTCTCTCTCATAGTGTTGCTGGAATCTTTTCCCCGGTTGGTAGCAGAAGCAGGGTGGAGGGCCAGTGCCCAGTTAGGTCAGCCTCAGGACCATGTTCTGCAAGGGCTTCTGCCTTTCATGACGTAGAGTGTATTTCCTATTGAAAGAAGTCATCTAGATTCAGTGTCCCTGCTTTTTTCTACTGCCATGATGACCCTCATGCTGTACTCAGGTATTCGTCTGCTGGTGCTCAACCCTAAGCAGATGGCAATGGGAACAGCAAGTGACGTCTAGTTGAAAATGCTCAGCTTTCCTCATGACGATTCCATGTTCTATTTGAAGAATGATATAATCCTAAAGTCCTTTTTAAGATTTGGGAATGATTTTTGCTTAGCTCATCAAAAAGTAAACAGCACGGGCAAAGTTGGAGCCTTTTAGGGTTTTGTTTTGTTTTGTTTGGACCCTTAGAAATCCCACGTCCTTGCTGTTGCTTCTTCGGAATGAACTGCAGTTGGGATGGCTTTCCGAGACTGTCATAACATGATGGACGCATGCGGAGCGTAGCTTAACTTTTTGAAGTCATTAGGATTTTGAACCTTACCTAATATAAGTGACATGCAATAAAATTAAAAGTGCACGATCCTCTGCATTTATGCTATGTGTGTGTCTGATGGGGGATCCTAGCTGATTTGGAAAATCTTCTGCAATGAAAAGGCAATACCCTACTGTCACACAAGAGCGTCACTGTAACATGGGCACACACTGGCTCTTTCCAGAGTGTACTTAAGTTAAAATTGCTAGTAAAGCCTGAATTTGCATACATTTTCCCCTGGTTTTAGTCTTGGAATTAACACAGCAATTGAAAATGTAGGAACATTTTATCAGTGTGCTGTGAAGTTTCAGAATTCAATCCTGTCATGTTTCACAGCCTTAGGACACAGAAAGTCTTTGGAGTCAGCAAGAGCTAAATAAAACAATGAAAACTGTACACATCATCATTATATGCCAATAAGTATATGACAATATGTCACACAACACATGTAGCACAATTATACATTATATTGAAAGTTCATTCAATAATGAATGAGAGTGAAAGAAAAAAGAATGTGTCTCTCTTCCATGAATCAGTTTCTACACGGCTTCTGAGTTGCAGCAGCTTAATATTTCAGCACTGAATTTATTCAGTGTTACCTCTCACACATATTTGTTACTTCCTAGTTTCCCTTCAAGTCTGTTTTGGAGAAGAAAGTATTTTTTTGTGCACTCCGGATCACAAAGCATGTTGGCAGCCTCCTGACTTTGCAGAGCTGTTAGTCATCTCCTCTGCCGTTCTGCTTTCCGAAGGCCCTGAAGTAACTGGCCTTACTGCAAGAAGCAAAGGCGGAATTCCTAAAGCTAACTAAATTAGCATCACAGGGCCTGAATAAAAAGCATGATCGATAAAGATCGCTTTAGGTTTCCAAATGCCTGTACGACACAGCTGTGTCCAGCATGACAGTGTTTTGTGAGGGGATCAGGGGGAGATGGAGTAAGGACTGAACTGTTTCTCCCTCTCATCTCCAGTATGGAAGACAAAGAGGACGAGGGAGAAAAAGCACAACAGGAAGCAGTGAATGCATTGCTTTCACTTAGAAGTGGGAGGAAGTTAAAACTACCTGAAACCACAAACATGCTTGCCTTCGTGGATGTGTGTCTACACCTCCTGACCCGTGTCACTTTCTCTCCGTCCCCAAGTCCCATTGTTTCAATCAGAACATCACAAGCCCAAGTCTAGTCTCCAACTCTTTAAGGAATCATTCAGTGAAATTCTGAGGGTAACATGGAAGAGAGATTTTATTTCAGTTCAATCGAACAGGCATTCATTGACCATTCACTGTGTGTTTCATGCGCTATGTTCAGGCCTGGGGGGAAGCTGTAGTGCAGCAATGTGTGTATCGGCAGCTAACAGCCCCACAGTGTGAGAAACTCCCCATTGCAAAGTGCTGTGAAAGCACAGACAAAGTGCTGCTTCATCCTGCCAAAGCTTTCAGGGAGTGGAGACATCCAAATACTCATAATTCTAAATATAAATAAACGTTTGGACACATGAAAGTGCTAAGATCACAACTATCATAGTTCACAAATATCTAAGATACTAAGATCACAAATATCATGGACTATTTATTTTCTGAAAACTTGGATGTTTCCATCAAAATTATGTAACGACGTCTGAAAATTACTTACGAAAAAAAGTTTGCTGTAATGTCACTCATACAGTCAGTCATGTTTTAATATTTATTATTTATAGAAGACAATAAGAATACAATCACAAAGTGCTTCAGTAGATACTGTTAGCCTTCACTAACTTAGGTGAGTTATCTTCCTTGGTTAAGTGAAAACCATTACCCTAGTTAACCCCTAAACAAATGTGACTAACTAGAGCGTGTATTAGCATTTCCTACGTTTGAGCTTACAGACCAGTAATGATGAAAGGCAAGCAGGTAATAGGTCCAGTGCTTCAGATAGCTTAAAAATTAGTTCGAGATGGAATAAAAACAATGGCATAGTAGAATTATATAATATACACGTCCACACTGACAGCACACATTCACATCCTCAAAGAAAAATGTCAGAAAAGGTTATTTTCGTCTTTAATTTAAAAAATAAAATTCCACCCTGTCTTTATTAGTTCTCCATTTTATTCTCCAATTCTCCCTTCCTGCCTGTAGAAACTGGAGTATTCAGGTGGTAGATAGATACTCCTATATATTTACTAACTGCTTTAGCAGTTAGAAATTTTATTTCTAGACTCAGTTTTTAGCAAATAGGAAGTATAAAGTGCAGATATGTTCACACAATCTAGTAGAGTTTTAAAACATGAATCTAAAATGATTATTATCTTCTCATTTAAGAAAAGTAATTAAACCTGATATGTGTTTAATGAAAATTAAATAAAATTGAGATGCCTGATGTAATTATTTAAAGCTCTTCAAGTTTAATTATTATATTAATCAATTCTTTTGCCCAGATAAATTTGTCTTTTCTTTTTTATTTATCAGGAGTAAAAATGGTTTAAAGAAGAGGAAACTAACAAAGTAAGTTTTTCTTACTATGTCATTTAAAAGGATGTTTGTTATAATTATCTTAACATTCCAATTAAAGATGGTTTGTCTTCAAATAGAAGGGATGCTTAAGAAAGAGGCAAATGCATGTTGCAATAGCTAAGCACAATCATGTATTGATCATTTATGCCTGAGTGACAATGACCGCTAGAAAAGTGCATCACAGAAATCACATCAGGAATAAGGACGATGTTTATCATATCAAATCTGAGAGAATGGATTGTTAGTAATTTTTAAAGTCTTGGAGGAGGAAGTCTGGTATTCTAAATACTGTATATGAGAATCTAATATTTAACACATCAAAGGGTTTCAGAAATCCTTTTAGTATTTTGAAATTCTCTGTTTATTGCAGGAAAAGGTTTTTATGATATTTGATGTTATAATAAATACTTTGATAATGCTGTCTCAAAAAACCTGTATAATAAGTAGAAAAGATAATTACTCTAGACTATGGTTTTCCTTACCTATTGATCCACTAAGTCATAAGAATTATGATTGTGGAGAGTGAAAATTAACCCTCAGCCAATTTCAAAAGCCTATTAAATTATCACCTCCACATCTTTTCTTAGGTATAATTCTACATATGAAAAGCAGAACTTTCCTTCAAATATAATTTGTTCTTGATACCTGCCTAGATATAACATGAGTGAATTAGTACAAGAAGGGAGTTAGGGGGTTCAGCCAGGTCTGTGACATAATCATGTGAGTAATCCATGACATAATCCAAAAGAAAAGTTGATGTAAACGTGTTTCTCGTTAGTCTTGAGTGGCATATGCTTTTATGGCATATATGGAAACAGAATAGTGTTTTCTAAATGAATTTCCTTGGTTTATTTATTTGTTTGTTTGTCTTTGAGATGAAGTCTCACTCTATCACCCAGCCTGGAGTGCAGTGGCACAATCTCCGCTCACGGCAACCTCCATCGCCCGGGTTCGAGCAATCTTCCTGCCTCAGCCTCCCGAGTCGCTGGGACTACAGGCACACACCACCATGCCTGGCTACTTTTTGCATTTTCAGTAGAGACAGGGTTTCACCATATTGATCAGGCTGGTCTCAAACTCCTGACCTTAGTGGTCCACCGGCCTCAGCCTCCCGCAGTGCCGGGATCACAGGCATGAGCCATCGTGCCCAGTTTGTAAGTTAGTTTCAAACCAGGGTACATTCCACTGGCTCTTGCCGACTGATGCAGGAGAGATGAGAGCAGAGTGAATAGACGTAGGAGACATAAGTAGACCGGGAGGGATGACTTCACAGAAACAGAAAGACTTTGTTACCAAAAACTGTTCGCTGTGTTGGCAGGGGAGCTAGAGAGGCGTAGACTAGAGCATTTAGAGGACAGTGTTCCGGGACAAAAGGGAGACTGTCAAGGCTTGCTCCTCCCATGACCCAGGCAAAGAGAACAAGGAGAAGGCAAACCCAGACAGAAGATACGGTAGGGATCAGGAATGGCAGAACGTACCCACACGCAAAAGCAACACACATTAATTCAGCTTCTGCCTTCCCTTGCCTCAGTTTCCCTTGCATCTTCTCTCCTCTAGAAGACATCTCTTGAACGGCTTTCTCTCACCTGTTTATTTGCCTTCTCTGCCACTTCCCTCTCCTTCACCTCCTCTTCGCCCCTTTCCCTGTAAATGTTCGTCCTTTTGGCCTCTGCTCCCTCTAGCTTTCTTTTTCTTCTCCTTGTCATTCTCCTTCTTCTCCCTGTGTCTGCTCTTCTGTTTGCTGCTCCTTCCTCTGTCTCTCTTTTCTCTGAGCTTCTTGCTTTGACTTCTTTTACCCCATAAATACTTTCCTTGCTTGGCCTTCAGTATACATGTGCCCATCTTCCTAGCAACAACATGAAAGCCAGCGTTGTTAAATCCAGCTTAAGGTTGATGTACTGCCTAGAGACAGCAGCCAGAGATTGCAATTCTAAGGGGGTTCATTCCAGGAGAGGAGCCCCAACTTTAGCCATGCTTTTGGAAGGATAACAGGTTTGAAGTGGGAAAGGCTTTGAACGAAGACTTACTCTCCCTGGATTCCAGTGAGAATTCGGCTGCTTAGTAGGCATGTGATGTTCGGCTACTCATTTAACTCTCAGCCATGAGCTCTCTCAGCTGGAACATGGAGCTAACGTTGTCTGTCCCTACCTCAGGGATCGATTAAGCAAGATAACACATGGGAATACTTATGAAGTGTAGTGTGTTTTATAAATGAGTTATTGTTACTCAGTAAAAACATTTACGTTGAAAGGTATTCTCTGGAAGATATAATGTCCTCTACAATTTACTAAAATCTCAACATAAATGAATCCATCAGCTTAGCTAATCAACAACTTTAAACGAGCATTATTAAATACTATGTATTTGCTAATTGGACGTAAGACCACAGTCAGGCCGGGCGCAGGGGCTCACGCCTGTAATCCCAGCACTTTGGGAGGCTGAGGCAGGTGGATCACTTGAGGTCAGGAGTTCAAGACCAGCCTGGCCAACATGGCGAAACCCAATCTCCGCTAAAAAATACAAAAATTAGCCAGGCGTGGTGACACTTGCCTGTAGTCCCGGCTACTTGGGAGGCTGAGGCAGGAGATTCGCTTGAACCTAGGAGGCGAAAGTTGCAGTGAGCTGAAATGGCGCCACTACACTCCAGCCTGGATGACAGAGTGAGACTCAAACAGTGAGTCTCAAAACAAAACAGGACAAAATACCAGTTAGATGATGTAAGCTGAGTAACATGCCCCAAGACCAAGGGAAGGGCCAACTATGAGGACTCCGCCAAAGTGGAACGGCTTGAGTTAGATGACAGAATGTGGCATTCTGCTGAAGCAGAGAGCTACTTTAGAGAGCACTCTGGTGTAGGTAAGCATGGCTTGTCCAGAGGGGATGAGCAGCTACAGGAATCTGCAGGGAAGTAAACTTCATGCCTAGTCTCAAAAAAAGAAAAAAAAGTGAGAACTTCTGCTTCAGATGCAGAAACATAAGCTCAGATGTGTTACTTGATTGTACCTCTGAGCCATTTTCCATCCATTTATAGATATGCAAGCCTCTAAAGATGACTCACTCCAGTGAGACCCTGGGAGCTCCCTGGACAAATGTTTCGTCCCACTGATCCTGCCTATGCTTTGGGTAGACTGTAGCTAGCAACACAATTCCTTATACTTGTAAACCCGTTGAAACCTACGAAGTTCTTTATATACTATATGTCAACCTTGTAGGTATAACTATAGTATTTTATAGATAAGAATATTGACTATGAAGAGTTAGGTGATTCTACAGGATAACACAGTCTATAAAGCAAAACCGTAACTCAAACAGGTCTTTGGAATCGAGGCCTTTGTTATTTTCCATATGCCAGAGCTTTCTAGAAGCAACATATATGGGTGCGTGTATGTGAGTATGCATGTATGTGGTATTATACTTCTAGAGTAAGAGCCAGGTGAAAATCTAGAGATTTCTCCTATCAAAGAAGTTGGATATACATGCCCTTCTTTTCAATTGCAATATATTAAGGATTGGTAACTTGAACCAAAAACAAACAAACAAAAAAGGTGAGTGCTAACCTTAGTGAAGTAAAACTTCTATTTTCTCCAAGCAAATTAAGAAGTATGATATTGAACAATATATAATACTATCAACAAGAATTTTCAAGTGTATGTATTTCTTTGTGTTTGACAAAGCCCGGTTCAACTGGATGACTTTGATGCCTACCTTAAGGATATGGCCAAAGACTCCGACTATAAATTTTCTCTTCAGTTTGAGGTGAGTTGGTTAAAGTCTTTCCTACCTTCTGTAATGGAAAGGGCCCGGGAACTGTGGGGTTTATGTTGGGTTCTGTTCTGCTCACTGGCAGTGCTTGTGATGCGTTTGCATAACAAGAAAGGCATTGTCCTGGGGTGGAGATCTGCTGATTCAGAGCAAGGGCTGTCAGTCCTTGCTTAATAGGCAAGACCTCAGATGGCACGAAGGAGGGGCAGCAGAGAACAGGTGCAGGTACTGAGGTGAGCAAACATAGGTAGAGTAGAAGCCATCGTTGAAAACCAGGGCACTTGAGAGTACAAGAAGAAAAATGCAAGCTGAGGCATGAAGCCTGAGACAACATTTCCCTTTCAGGGGATTCGTAGTGTGTTTCTCCTGCTTCTCAGGCCACAGTAGGGGCGGATGGTGAATGAAACTGACCCCCTTTGTGTCCTGGGCACATAAAATCCTGGAGCAGGGCTTTTCAAACTCTAGGACTCCTGGCATTCTACTTAATAAGTTTTGTGCAGTTTTATTTTCTTTCCTTGGACAAATTGGGGAAATAAAGTTACACATGATTTGTGTTAAGAAAAAAATTGCCAACATCTGTTTTTTTCTGAAGGACACATATTTCTTTGGGCCTAAAACCATGTGTCAGAAGAGATGGAAGTGAGTGAGTCTAATATCTCAGCCGTGTGGGGGAAGATAATTAGTCCTAACTTTTTCTTTCCACATATTTTATAGCTCATAACACAGTCTAAATGACTTCTCATCCCTCAGGTTTCTGTAGCATGCCTTGAGTTGTCAGTGATTCAGAGAAAAGGAAAAGATAAAGTAATTTTTCTAAATTCTGTAGCTTTTTTAATAAAGCCTTTTAAGTGCTCTTTTCTATTAAGGTAGCTGCTTTTTCTTCATTTTTTAAAATCGTTTCTCCTTTCCATTTATCAGCCAAGGACAGCTTTAGTCTGCAGAAAGCATCAGTGGTCCTGGTATGGACAGACTAATGGGGAATCTAGGATGAGAAAAATCTCATACACGGCCAAATACAAAGACCCCTAACTACCACCTGTGTCCTGAGAAACTCCACACAGAGCCTGCTCAGTTATCCACTGCATGCAGGTGCATAGAAAATTATAGATGCTACACCGATTGCTATATCTCAAAGACATTCAGTTTGAATTGGAAATGAATGATAAGGATGGCATTGCAGAAAGCATATCAAGAAAAGGAGGAATTTTTTCTAAGCAAACATGAGGCAAAAGTGAAAAACTAAATAGCGAGATGATTCTGACAATTATGGTGCAGCTACACTTTTAACCTTACTAAAGCCACATTTTCTTTTGGTTTTTTTTTCTGAGACAGAGTCCCACTCTGTTGCCCAGGCTGGAGTGCAGTGGCACAATCTCGACTCACTGCAGCCTCTGACTCCCAGGTTCAAGCCATTCTCCTGCCTCAGCCTCCCAAGTAGCGGGGATTACAGGCACCCACCACCATGCCTGGCTAATTTTTTTGTATTTTTAGTAGAGACGGGGTTGCACCATGTTGGCCAAGCTGGTCTTGAACACCTGGCCTCAGGTGATCTGCCCGCCTCAGCCTCCCAAAGTGCTGGGATTACAGGCGTGAGCCACCGCACCATGCCTAAAGCCCCATTTTCTTAATTCCTTCAAGATGACGTGCCCTCGGAGGCACAGCTAAGATCATCACCTCTGCTGGCAACTGACGGTTTATGTCTTGAAACCCAAATGTAACTATTACTGTTTCTGAATTGCTTGATTATAAAAAATTCAAGAAGTCATTTTCTAGTAAACATATTCTTTTAATTGTGAATAACAAAAACATGGCTCAAACCAGTTTAGACTAAAGAAACGGGGGGTTAAAGGATGCTAAGGTATCTGATACAATCAAAGAAAGGGCTGAGTAGCTAGACCTGAGGAGAGCAGGAAGCAGCACAGTTTGAGGAAGGGCCGGAGCCCGGGACTGGAGCCCTGCAGGATCCCCCTGTTTCTCATTTCTGCTTCTCTCCCTGTCTTGGCCTCACTTTGTTTCACTGACCAACCTCTTTTTTCATAGTGAAAAGCAGCCAACAGCAACCCTTGAGCACCACATCCTTTCATTTCCATGGTTTCCAAAGGGAACGATTGTCTCTCTTCCTTGTTTGTAGTTAAATTAACAGGAGGATTTTGACAGACAAGCCTGTGTCATGGTGCCCATTCACACCAGCTGCAGCCAGAAAGGCAGAAGACATAACCTCTGACTGGAACCATGTGGCTCAGTTAGCGAAACCTGAGAAAGGCATTATCTCCAGTAAACAGAGACATAGGAAGAGCCAAAGAAAGCTGGTTAGCATGCTGTCTTTAGATGTTACAAAAATATGAAAAGCAAAATTATAAACTTTATGAGCTAAATGTTCACTTTATAACATGCTGAGGGCTGTTACACATTCAATGGATAAATGAATACATTTAGCCTGATTTCACAGTGTGACCAGGTGACGGGAGCGGGGCTGCAGGGGTGTCCCGAACACGCTCTCTCTTCCCGGATCAGATGTGCTTTCCCAGGTCCTTGGGCCTCACTCACCCAAGAATGGGTAGAGGCCTTTGGTGGCAAGCTCCTTCAAGTAAGTATCAAACCCAGAGAGTTTTGCAGAAAGATTTATTAGGCAGAGAGAGGGAGGAAAAAAATAGAGAGAGAGAGAAAACGGGCTCCCATGCTGTTATGGGAGGGGATCGAGGATGGAGTCCAGGCAGGTAAGGAAAAAAAGAGAGAAGGCCCCCACACTGCCATGGGAGGGGATCCCAGAGAGGGAACTCCATGTAGGAGAGGGAGCCGCGGGAATTTTAACCCTGGTGTCGCTCCCGCCCCATTCAAGTTTTCCTGCAGTGAGAGGAGTTCGCCAGACTTCCTCTGGAGTGACTGATCTTCGACTCTGATACTGCATTGGTGCCTGGCCTGCAATCAAAGCCTCCTGCCTGGAAGCTTCTGGCAGGCTTTCTAAACAGAGGGGACTCACCTGGGCTGTCTACCTAGGCTCCGGATGGGGGGGTGGATGGAGTCAGGGCGCTGGGAAGTTCTTGCCTTTGAAGCCACGCCCCTGTGGACCCGGAAGAGAAGTTAACATGGCCTCCCTGTGGACCCGGAAGAGAA
>PVKP010039032.1:0-20459 GCA_004027715.1 Plecturocebus donacophilus
CATGACATTCAGGTACACCGATCAATTGTAAATTAGGTCTTTTCACATAGTCCCATATTTCCTGGAGACTTTGCTCATTCATTTTTACTTTGTTCTAGAATCTTGTCTTCTCGTTTCATTTCATTAAGGAGGTCTTCGACCTCTGATATCCTTTCTTCTGCTTGATCAATTTGACTGTTAAAACGTGTGCATACTTCGCAAAGTTCTCATATTGTGTTCTTCAGTTCCAATAATTCCCTTATATTCATTTCTAAATTGTCTATTCTCATTAGGATTTCGTCAAACCTTTTTTCAAGGTTCTTAGTTTCTTTGCATTGGGCTAGAACATGTTCTTTTAACTCAAAAAAGTTCCTTATCATCCACCTTCTGAAGCCCAATTCTGTTATTGGAACACACTCGTTCTCCATCAGGCCTTGATCCCTTGATGGTGAAGAACTGTGATCCCCTGTAGAAGGAGAAGCATTCTGCTTCTGGGTATTCTCAGCTTTTTTACGCTGGTTCCTTCCCATCATTGTAATTTTATCCACCTGTGTCTCTGTAATTACCTACTTTCAATTTAGGTCTCTGAGTGGACGTCCAACTTGTTGATTCCCAACGCTGAAATCTGAGCAACCCACTGCGCCGGCTAAAACCGTAGCATTAAGATTCGTGGTGCTTTTCTGCTCGGGGGATTTCTGGTCTGACTTCCTCCTTGACTCGCCTTCCTGGATATCCAAACGTCGAGAAGGAAGCTAGTCCTGTTTACTCTGCACCAAGAACCGCCGCACCGAAGTGCTGGCAAAACTGCCACGCCAGCCACAAGAGTCGCGCTGGCGACCCGTGGGGCTCCTCCGCTGGGAATCCTAGTCCGTAAGCAACAAAATTTTTTCTGAAAATGTGGCGTCCTCTCGTTCTGTGTGCTTTCTCTGGGAGCTACAATCCTGAGCTACTAGTAGTCGGCCATCTTGGATCTTTCTAACAGTTTCTTATTCACACTTTTCCGGCTGAGCAAGAGGACTCTTGCTGGTCTTCTTCCTAAGGGAAGGCCCTTTGAGACTGCAGCACGTCACGTATGGAAAAATGTCCCAACACCTCTGCAGTCTGGTTGCCCAAAGAACACAGTGGGTTGGAGGGGCAATTTTCTCTTCTCTTTGGGGCAAGAGGACTCACCCTCATGCAGCCTTTGATTTGGAACTAACAGGAACAGGTCACAAATGAGAAGACAAGTCTGAATTACAAGCGGTCGGAAGCAGCTGCAATTTAAAAAGCATGCTGTGTAATTTCAGCCCAGAAGGGCAGCCCCCAGTGCCAGAATGCCAGTACCATGACCTGGGCCTCCTGCTGTGAGGCAGTGGTGGAGAAGGCAGTTTTCTTTTTTCCTCCAAAACCTGAATCCCTTGCTTGTAGACAAAGATGGAAACCTTCCTTCTAGAAAATGAGGGTTAGAAAGAACCACTCACATAAAATCTAGACCTCACCTGACAAGGAAGGGTGTCCAGATTCAGGAGCACTCACCCTTTGCCCCCAGTGAAACCTGTGGAGTTGGAGTAACACAGTGGGTTTGTTCTGGTACTGCACAGGGAGTCCAGGAACCCCCAGTGCCTGAGGGATCGCTCTGAATCCTGCTCACAGGGCCAGAAAACATTGACAGAACTGTAGAAACTGAGGCAAAATTAACATAGGCAGAGTTCATTTGGGCCAAGGTGGAGAGAATCACAGCCCTGAAAACACTTCGGGTTACCTTGGGAAGAGCACTGGAGAACAAGGGAGAGGCTTGAGGTTTTTGTTTTTTGGGGTTTTTTTTTTTTTTTTTTTTAAGAGACAGAATCTTACTCTGTCACCCAGGCTAGAGTGCAGTGGCATTATCATTGCTCGCTGCAGCCTCAAACTCCTGGGCTCAAGTGATCCTACCACCTCAGCCTCTCGAGTAGCTGGGCCTGCAGGTGCACACAACCATGCCCAGCTAATACTTTTCTTTTTCGTAGATATGGGGTCTTGCTGTGTTCCCCAAGCTGATCTTGAACACCTGGACTTCTGCCTCTGCCTCCCAAAGTGCTAGGATTACAGGTGTGAGGCACCATGCCTGGCCTGCTTGAGCTATTAAAGAAAAAAAGGACAAATAACAAGAAGGATGATTATAAGAGGTGTTTTTCAGAAAATCTCATTGATTTACAGAAATAACATTGATTAATAATTGGCTGTCCATGGTGGAACTAGAGGGTATGAGTTGAGATGTCTGTGGCTGGTGGCAGCCTAGATAGAGTCCATGTAGCACCTGGCTTTAGGAGATGAGTACTCTCTTAAGTGAAGAGTGGGATCTGACTGCTCTCTTATTCCGGTGCCTCTCTAGGCCTGATAATTTAAAGGGGCTCACCAGATAAAAGGTTTCTTTCCTTTCTCATACCTACCCTTTTCAAAGGGACATTAGAATTGGCCACTGTGCTGGGTCTAGGTTGTAGGCAGCAGTACTCGTCTAGCACATGCCTCCCCTCAGATCGCTTCCATTCAGATGGGGTACAGTTACAAAGGTGAGGGACTAGTGGGCTGTTTTTACCACCAGCCTATATAACTGCATCCACTGTTAGCCCCAGTTTTGCCAGATGGTGTGAAAGCACAACCCACTCCCATCTGGCTCTTCAGAATTCTGACATAAGGTTTAAAAACAGTCACAGTTTCTTAGGAATTATCCCTGCTTCCAGCACTGTAGCTGTAGCCTGGGTACTAGGACTGCTACATGAAGTAGGGGAAAGAAAGGTGAGGTGATAAGGGGAAGAAAGAGAAAAAAGAAAATTTAGAATCACTGTGCCAGTGTGTTTCTCCCTTGGCTAGAACTGCACGGTCACACCAGCATCTTCCCCAGCTCCTCTTCCTCAGATTCTGCATGTCATGTTGCAGCTTGGGGAGTTTGAGGAGTTTGACGGAAGCAGGGATCAGAAGGTGGCCCGCCAGGAGTGAGCCTGAGATGCCTGGTCTCTCTTGCTTTAACATAGCGGATGGGATCAAAGGCTTAGGGAAATGGGAATGCTCGAGTGGATTTGTCACTTCAAACCCACTCACCCACACTGGACGGTCTGGAGAACACACCTTTCACCAATACTTTGAGAAACAGATTTGCGAGGGAGCCCCAGCATCCCTAATTGCTCCTCTCTGTAGGCTGGACCTTACAGTGGGAACTGCGGTCACTCAGTTGGAAAACTTAAATGCAGTGGGAACAGCTGGATCCCGGGGAGGCAGGGGCCAAGTGTCAGCACTCAGCTGCTGAAGGCAAGATGTCTGTAACGGACACGGAAGCAAATCCACAATCAGAATAATCTGACAGTTGCGCCCCAGTCAGAATAGGGGTTTATGGGGGCTTAGTGGTGAATGGAGTTTTAGCTCAGGTCCGACTCTCAATGGATAGAGTGGGTCCGTGGACCCGACCCCTCCTGTAGTTATTTCCCCAGTTCCAGGTGCATAATTGGAATAAATGTACGCAACAGCTGGCAGAAAATCCCCACATTGGTTTGCTAAGCTGTGGAGTAAGGGCTGTTATGGTGGGAAAGGCCAAATGGAAGCCATAGAGCTGCCTCTACCTAGGAAAATTATACATTAAAAACAGCAGCACATTCCTGGAGAGATTGCAGAGATTAGTGCCGCCATCAAAGACTTGAAAGATGCAGGGGTGCTGAACCTTCCCACATCCCCACTCAGCTCTCGGTTTGGCCTGTGCAGAAGACGGATGCATCTTGGAGAATGGCAGGGGACTCTCGTGGGCTTCACCAGGTGGTGACCCCTGTTGCAGCTGCTGTACCATGTGATTTCATTGCTTGAGCAAGTGAGCACATCTCTGGGACCTGCTCTGCAGCTGCTAATATGGCAAGTGTCCTTTTTTTCATCCCTCTCCATACAAGACCCACCAGAAGCGGTTTGCGCTCAGTTGGCAAAGCCAGCGCTCACCTTCGCTGCCTGCCTCAGGGACATATCAGTGCTTTAGCCTTGTGACAGTTTCATTCACAGGGATCTTTCCTTTTTTTAAATTTTTTAATGAAAGTTTTTATTAATTTGTTATATTTTTTATTTCGATAGCTTTTGGGGTACACATGATTTACACATGGTTTTTGGTTACATGGATGAATTGTCTAATGGTAAAGTCTGAGATTTTAGGGCACCTATCACCTGAGTAATGTATATTGTACCCAGTACATAGATTTTTACCCCTCATCCTCATCCCACCCTCTTCCTTCTAAGTCTGCAGTTTCCATTATACCACTCGGTATGCCTTGCATTACCCATAGCTTAGCTCCCACTTACAAGTGAGAACATACGGTATTTGGCTTTCCATTAGTGAGTTATTTCACTTAGAATAATGGCCTCCAACTCCATCCAAGTATGTAAAGGACATTATTTTGCCTTTTTTTTTTTTGAGACGGAGTTTCACTCTTGTTGCCCGGACTGGAGCGCAATGGCGTGATCTGAGCTCACCCCGGTGGCTCATGCCTGTAATCCCAGCACTTTGGGAGGCTGAGGTGGGCAGATCACCTGAGTTCAGGAATTCAAGACCAGCCTGGCCAACATGGTGAAACCCCTTCTCTACTAAAAATACAAAAATTAGCCAGGCATGGTGGCACGCACCTGTAATCCCAGCTACTCAGGAGGCTGAGGCAGGAGATTGCTTAAACCTGGGAGGTGGAGGTTGCAGTGACCCAAGATCGCGTCATTGTACTCCAGCCTGGGCAATAGAGTGAGACTGTTTTAAAAAAGAAAAGATATGGTAGACCTGTTTAGGGCACTTACCATGAGTGGAGCTTGTAGGACTAGAAGTTACTCTGAGTGAGTCAGTGCATGAGTGGTGAGTGAATGTGAAGGCTAGGACAGTACTGTACATTACTGTAGACTTCATAAACACTGCACATTTAGATTATACTAAATTTATTTTTTAAATATTTTTGGTTCTTCAATAATAAATTAACCTTAGCTTACTGTAACTTTTTTACTTTATAAACTTTTTATTTTTAAAAAACTTTCTCACTTTGTTATAATACTTAGCTTAAAATACAGATGTACAGCTGTACAAAAATATTTTCTATATATCCTTGTAAAGAATTTTTTCTATTGAAAAAAATTCTTTTGTTTTTTGAACTTTTTTGTTAAAAACGAAGATACAAACATAGACATTAGCCTGGGCCTACACGGGGTCAGGATAGCAGTATCACTGTCTCCCACCTCCGCATCTCGTGGGGCTGTAAAGCTTGGAGCTGTCATCCCCTAGGCTAGCAATGCCTTCTGGACACCTCCTGCAGGACCTGGGCGAGGCCCTTGAGAAGTTGTTGTTCTTTTCAGAAACATGTCCATGGTGGTTCACTTTGTTTCTTTTTTCATCACAGATTTGAGTGAGTAATGCATTGTGCTAAGACATTCCTGTGGCTACGCTGTCGCTAGGCAATAGCACTATTGCAGCCATGTTTATCTTATGGGGGCCACACTCGTATATGTGGGCCATTGTTGACTGAAACATGGTTATGCAGCTCACGACTCTCTCTCTGTCTCACTCAACTCACTCTCTGTCACTCTCTCTCACTGGTTCTGTCCTCTGGAGAACACTGACTCAAATGACGGATCTGCCCCCTCATTGGGTCCTTTTTCCAGAAGACACCACCTGTGTTCTTCTTTCCTGTCTGTGCTTGGAAGTTGGGTGCAGACTCAGGCCAGATCTGGGGGACTCCTTCTGCACTCCCTAGCCCTTCCTAGGATCTTCTGGATTTTTGTTCTTTGGCTTTGGGTTTCTTACAGTGGAGTGTAGCACAGTCAGTTAGAAATGTGTGTTGCCTCTCAAGCTGGCACTAGTGCTTGTCCACCTACAGCACGGATCTGTGAAAGTAACAGGAATAGTCACAACCACTGTTCAATCCAGCACTCGCCGTGGGCCAGGCTGTGACCTTCTTGCAGTAGTAACTCATTTCATCTTCACAGCAACCCTGCACAATGGAGACTTTCTTTATCCCTGATTTATAGATGAGGAAACGAAGTCCCAGTGGTCGTTCACTCCGCCAAGATTGCACAGCCAGGAGGTGGCAGCTCAGACCAGAGCCAGGCTGTAAGCACGGCACGCGCAGCGGGTCCGAGTTTCTCAGCGCGGCACTTGCCCTCCGCTCAGGCAGTGTACCCTGATGGTCTGTCTTCTGACTTAATGTACAGAAAATGCTGGGTATGACTTGCCAAACCAATTCACCAGAAACTAATCCACTCAGGTGAAAACCCTCATGTCAGGCTTCAGGCTGTCACTGGGCAGGGGCACTGCCTGCCCTGGAAACCTGACTTCCCCCAGCTGCCTGCATGCCTCAGACAGGCACAGCCCCCACCTGGGCTGCAGCTCATTGTCTGTATGTTGGAGATACTCAGAATGCCGATACACCTTGTTCCACTCCACATGAGACCTGGCTCTTGATGCTGCTCTATAGTCCTTCATGGATTAAAAGATGCTGCTTTAAAATCCTTGGGTTTTAAAACCCAAGCAGTTCTGAAGAACAGTTGTCCTGGTAAGTTCAGGCAACTCATTCAGTGGCAAAAGCTGACCTGAACTAGTTAGAAGCTGCCGATGGTCTCGATTACTCTCCAGTGGCATGACTGAAGGTTTTGCTGCAGACATGGCCGTGTGTGTATCTGTGATTACCAGGTACTACCCTGGAACTGCTGGGGGTATCCTGTGATAGAGCATGTACACCAAATGATACGGGTTTTTTTTGTTTTGTTTTGTTTTGAGACAGAGTGTTACTGTGTTGCCCATGCTGGAGTGTGGTGGTGCGATCATGACTCACTGCGGTTTTACCTGGGCTCCAGCAGTCCTCCCGCCTCAGCTCCTCAAAGTAGCTGGGACTAGAGGCATGCACCACCACACCTGGCTAATTTTTTTTTTTTTTTTTTTTGTATTTTTTCTAGAGACGAACTCACTATGTTGCTCCGGCTGGTCTTGAACTCCTGAGCTCAAGTGATCCTCCCACCTCAGCCTCCCACAGTGCTGGGATTATAGGCATGAGCCACAGCACCTGGCCATCCACCAAATCACCTTACTAAAATCCAAAAAGTTCCCAATTCCCAAACACATGCAGCCCCCAGGGCTTCTTCTGGCATTGTGAACCTGTATTACCATTTCCGCAGCTCCAGAGGCCATTACCCATAAGTACAAATGCTTTTAGAAACAACTTATTTACTTAGCACTGTAGATTCACATGCAGTTGTAAGAAGTAATGCAGAAATCCCAGTTTCCCCTAAAGGTATATCTGGCATAACTACATAAATATCACCATCAGAATACTCACCTTGATACAATCCAGATGCCACTTTTTTTTAAAAAGTTCAGTGTGAAGTTCTGACCCAGTGGGCCTTCAGGAGCTGTGTCCCCTCTGGTCTGGGGTGAGTGACCTTGCCCAGGAGCAGGAGCCCAGCAGAGCATCTTGCACTGTCCCAGCCAGACCTTGAGCGTGGCAGCAGCTGCAGCAACAGCAGGCCTTGGGATGAGCACTAGCCTGCTGCTGGTCCTGGCATTGAGTTCTCACGACAACGCCCCAGGGGGTGCTGGCATCATCCCCACTTTCTAGAAACTGAGGGAGGCTCGAGACGTGGGGCTGCCTGCCCTGGCAGGCCTGGGTTCAGACCCAGGAGGCCTGGTCCCAGAGCCCATGCTCACAACCATTGCCCCATGCTGCCTCCCTGGAGGGCGTGCAGTGTGCCCTGGGGACAAGAGGCAGTGGGAGCCGCTTAATTCTGGTCCAGGCAGGGAGAGAGGGTGGCTAAAGGAGAGCCCTTCCCAGTGTGCATGGCTGAAATCAGGAGCCAGGGCGAGTAGGGAATCCTGGCTTCCTGGGTGAGTGACTTCACTTCTCCAGGCCCTGGTTTTCTCGTCTGTCAGAGGAGGATGGTAAAAACACTGCCGTGTAGAGGAGCATGGATGATAAAATGAGCAGGTGAATTGCTCACACAGTATTAGGCACATAGTAAATGCTCCGGAGATGAGCCACGTATTATCCGTGCTGCCGCTGCCTGTTATTCCCACTGCCTTTCTTGTCCCTGCACTGTCATTGTTTGCCTTCACTTTCCTTCCCAGCCTGCCCACCCCCGGAGAGTAGGAGACTGGCAGGGAGGAAATGCTCAGTCACTCATTCATTTGTTTGGAGAAAGGGGGGTGGTGGGAATTCATTCACTGCTGCAGGCACAGCTATGGCTGAGCCTCAGCCTTGCCCTCACAGGGCCACCTTCCAGTGGGGTGGACAGACCGGTTCCCAGCAGGGTTCACAACTGGAACAAGGGAGCCCGGGGCCTTTGGGAACCCAGAGGGGGTGCCTGACCCAGGCTCAGGGCATCCTAGAGGAGGGGACACTGGGGCTGAGACCTGGAGGAGGAGGTGGAGGTACAAATCAGGTGCTCTGGGCAGAGGCAGCCTGCCCAAAGGCCTGGAGCCAGCATGCTGGGGACATGAGTGGCCTGGCTGAGAGGTATAGAGGGCTGGCAGGAGCTGCATCGGCCAGGCCACACACTGGTTTGGACTCCAGCCAAGTGTGGGGTGTGGGCGCATAACTGCTCCCCATTGGGAAGGACTCCAGGGGCTGCCTGGCGCTGCCTTCCTCCCCTGCCTTACACCCACCCACAGCCCAGGTGGAGCTGCCTGGCAGGTGCCCTGGGCCTGCCCAGACAAGGAGGAGGCCGTGGCCTGCTGAGCCTGGGTTCTCCTTGCTTGGCGCACACATCTGTTCCCAACATGGATGAGCCTCACCCTCTCCTGTCACACCAGTCTGAGGGGTCAGCGGGTGTCTCTGCCCAGGCTTCTGACTCACGCTGCCAGGCTTTCTACCAGAGGCCACCCCTGCTCCTTGAGGGCCAGCCTGGGGACCTCCCAGTCTGTCCCGTGGCACAGGAGCTATGAGAGTCCACTCTTGGGGAGGCCAAGGATGGTGGACGGTCAGACGGGGTCTACGTGACTAGACTGAGACTCAGCGAGGAGAAGTCACTTGCCGAGGGTCACACGGCAAGGAAGCAGCAGAGCCAGGATCTGAATCCAGCCTCAAAATTCAGTCGTCTTTTGAGGTTAGATCTCAGAGTTTGCAGGAATCGGGGTAAATAAGGTGGGGAGTGGGGAGGGATAGACTCCTTTCACTGGGAACTTGCTGTGTCCCAAAGCTGGATGCCCCCGCTTATCGTTTAGATCTGCTCATCAGCGCAGCAGACCTAGAAGGGGGACTGTGGAGAGCGGCGGGCGCTCACATGGAGTTTCCTCCTCCCTGACAGCACTGCACAGGGTTGACAAGCACTCACCCATTCAGCTCTTACGGTGGCCCTCTCAGGGAGATATGGTTCTCAGTCCCACCTCAGAGGGAAACTGAGCCACAGAGAGGCAGACACACCTGCCTGAGGTCACCCAACTCATGACTGGCAGAGCTGGGATTTGAACCTGGCGTCCCAGATCTGTGGCCTTCACATCCTCTCTTCAGTGGACAAAACAGGGAAATCCTTTGTCCCCGGCCTCCCCAGAGGGTGAGCGAGGGAAGCGACACCACTCAGTGCTGCTGTCCACCAGCCCCTGCTGTCTGCCAGGCCCATGTGTGTTACTTATTCCTTCCCACAGCCCTGGCAAGGGAGCCCTGTGTCACCTCCCTGTTAGCGATTAGGTCGCCTGGGCTCAGAGAGCCCATGTCATCCAGCAAGTCGGTGGCCCTTTGTGTGAGTCTGAGCTGTTCATTGTGACTGTAGACCGGCCGGGCTTTTCCCCTCATGCTCCCGCCACCTTGGTAGTCACAATAGTAGTGTCAGGACATGTGCTTGGGACACAGCTCATCCCACAGGGATTCTCACAGGGCACCCGAAGCTGAACCCCTAGTCCTCAGACAGGCAGTTGTTTGATTTTAGCGCAGTCAGAACTAAGACTTAGGAAGCACACCCGTGTGGGCAGCTTTGCTGTGCCAGTTCTGGGGTGCAGAAACCAAGCTTGGCAGTTAAACGTGTCCAGGGTTTCACGAGCGGCCTGACTTCAGCATTCATGGAACGCAGGGCTGGGCAGCCTCTGTGCCCCCACCTCGGCCTCACCATGCACACCCCTTCCCTCCCACCCAGGTGGTCAAAGTGAAGCCCCACGACAAGGACGCCAAAATGAAATACCAGGAGTGCAACAAGATCGTGAAGCAGAAGGCCTTTGAGCGGGCCATCGCGGGCGACGAGCACAAGCGCTCCGTGGTGGACTCCCTGGACATCGAGAGCATGAGTGAGTCGGGCCCAGGCGCCCTGTGCTCCAGCCCAGAGCATTCCACATGGGCCCTCTCTATTCCCTGGGGTGGGGGTGGGCTCAGGGGTAGCCCCGTGTTCTGTCCCTAGGCTGCTGTCGTTCCTCTGCCTGTTCCAGGGTGCTCCATCCACAGCCTGAAGCTGGGCCTCACGCTTCCCAGTGGGCGAGATGAGGGAGCTGTGGACCCCCTGCCATTTCACTGGCCCTCCCTCCTGGTAGTAGCACTGGCCCCATGGGCTGTGTCTGCTTCCCCTCTAGGTGCTGAGAAGATCCAGATGATTATTCTGGATCATCCCACAGGTGATGATGGAGCATCTCCTATGTGCTAGGCACTGTCCCAGGCACTGGGAGTACAGCTATGAACAAAGCCTTTCCTAACCACGTGGGCTGTTATTCTAGGAGGGAGATAAGATGAGCAAATCACGTAATGAATAGTGCCAAGTGCTGTAAAACCAAATAAAGATGGGGTGAAGAAGAGAGGGAGGTCAGGAAGAGGCCTCTGGGCCAGACCTGACTGGGAGGGGACTCTTCACTCGCTCTGTCCCTCTCTTGACCTGTGTGTCCAGAGCCAGGTCTGCCCCATCCCTTGGAGCAAGACCCCTTTCCCCCGACAGTGGCTGTGGTCACTGACTCTTGTCCCCTTTGTTCACACCCCAGCCATCGAGGATGAGTACAGCGGACCCAAGCTGGAGGACGGCAAAGTGACAATCGCCTTCATGAAGGAGCTCATGCAGTGGTACAAGGACCAGAAGAAACTACACCGGAAATGCGCCTACCAGGTAACGCACCTGTCAGGTACCGGGCACACTGGGAATCCTGGGATGGCATCACAGCACTGCCAGCCACGGGCACTGAGTAAAGCGACAGAAGGGCAGCCACGGCAGCCCACACCGAGCGGGACTCCTGTGTCGGACACTGTGACGAGGGCTGACCACGTGATCTCATCTTGTCCCACAGCAGTTTAGGGAGGGGGCAGGCAGTGCCGTTTGACAGATGCAGGGACAAAGGACCAGAGAGGTCAGGTGACTGGCCAGGGTGCAAGGTGAAGCAGCAGCAGGGGCTTTGCTTCGAGTTCTCATCCCAGGCTCTTGGGCGTCTGTGGCTGCTGGTTGTTGCAGGTTGTTTGGACCTGATGGTTGCTCCTAGTCCTGAGACCATCCCCCACCGCCGCCCCCAAACCTGACTCAGGAGGGCAGCTGGCCACAAGGTGTTAACTGGTTGAGTGAGACTTGGGCTCTGATATCCCATCTGGACAAGGCCCCCTGCCCTGACCTCTCAGGGCTACAGGCACCTTACCATACCTTTGGGGTAACTGCCAGGATCCACCTCCTCCTGGGTTGGTTGTGAGGATGCAGGACTTCTTGTGAATCAGGTTGACAGGCAGGTGACTTACAGGAGTGTGCAGGCAGTGTGGGAAGCTGCCAATTGTTGGGTCCTAGAGACCCAGGTGGGCTGGGTTCAAATGTGCCTTCCCACATACTAGCTGTGTGCCTGTGGGCACATGGCTTCACCTCTCTGTGCCTTGATTTCCTCCTCTGTACAGTGGGGATAATCATGTCTCCACCAAGGGTTGTTGTAAGGAGTAACTGCATGCAGTCCACATCAGTGCTTCTAATAGTGGGTAGCACACGGTTAGTGCTCTGAATGGGTCAGCTGTTAGGATGACCACATTGTTGAAGGTGAGAGAGGAGGAGTCTCCACATTCCTGGTTGTTTTTAATTGAAGTATAACTAATGCACAATAGAATACACAAATCTTAAGTGTCCAGTTAGATGAGTATTTATAGTTTTATATGCCCACTGCCCAAACAAGTTACAGAACATTTCCATCAACCAGAAAGCTCCCTTTGACCCCTTTCCAGTCAGCCCTCACTCCCATCCCAGGGGCAACCACTGATCTGATTTTTCACCACTACAGATTAATTCTGCCTGGTTTTGAATTTCATGTCAATGTCGTATGGGCTTTCAGTGTTTGGTCTCTCTTCTTTCGTGCGATGCAGAGTGTATGGGATTCATATATGGATGTTATGTGTATCAGCACTTCACATCTTCCATTGTCTGAATAGCCGGTGATTTGTTTATGCAGTCTTCTTTTGAGAGACTTTGGGTTATTTCTACTTTGTAGCTTTTATAAGTATAAGCTGCTATGAACCTTCTCGGTCAAGTCTTTTTTGTGAACATGTTTTCATTGTTCATGTTGAATTTCTCTATTGATTGTCTTGTTTAATTGATTTTTCATTCATTATTCTCTTACACATGCTTGAGGCTTAATTTGCTTTCTTCTGGCTTCTTAAGATGGACATTAGTGCTGTTAATTTTACATGTTCTACATAAAGCACTTAAAAACAAATTTCCTTCTAAGCAGTGCTTTAGCTGTGTCCCGTGAATTTTGGTATGTTGTATTTTCATCATCATTGAGTTAGAATTTATTTTTCTAATTTTCTTTATGAGTTCTGATTTTAGCCATAGGTTATTGAGAAGGGTATTGTTTAACTCCCAAATATTTGGGGACTTCTAGATGTTACTGATTTCTAATTTGGTCAGACAACACACACTGAATGATTCCACTGGGGCTATTTTTGGATCTATCTTGGCAAGCATGCAGTATGTACTGGAAAATAGGTTGTATTTTGCAGTCATTAGTCATAGGGCTCCATAAATGTCAATTAGTTCAAGATGGTTGAGACTGCTGTTAAAAATCTTTTATAGCCTGTTTTTTTCTAATTGCTCAATCATTCATTGAGAGGGAGCTGTTAAAAGCTCCAACTATACTTGTGAATTTGCCTATTTCTCCCTATAATTCTGTCAGTTTTTTGCTTCCTGTATTTTATTAGGTACACATTTAGGATTGTTATACTTTCTTGATGAATTGACTCATTATAATGAAGTGACTTCAGTAATTTTTGTCTTGAAATCCATGTTTTCTGTTATTACTATAGTTAGACCAGATTTTTTACACTCAATATATTTACCATATAACTTTTCTACCCTTTCTACTTAACCCAGTGGTATCTTTATATTTAAAATGTTTTTCTTGTAAACAGCATATACTTGGGTCTTGCTTTTTTATCCAGTGGGACAGTCATTACCTTTTTTTTTTTTTTTTTTTTTTTTTTTTTTTTTTTTTTTTTTTTTTTTTTTTTTTTTTTTTGAGACAGAGTTTTGCTCGTGTTGTCCAGGTTGGAGTGCAGTGGCGTGATCTTGGTTCACTGCAACCTCCACCTCCCAGGTTCAAGTGATTCTTCTGCGTCAGCCCCCAGAGTAGCTGGGATTATAGGCACACACCACCACACCCGGCTAATTTTTGTATTTTTAGTAGAGACGGAGTTTCACCACATTGGTCACGCTGTTCTCGGACTCCTGACCTCAGATGATCCACCCACCTTGGCCTTCTAAACTGCTGGGATTACAGGCATGAGCCACTGCTCCTGGCCAATCTTTACCTTTTAATTGTTTAGTTCATTTATATTTAATGTAACTATCAGCAATCATATTATTGCATTTCAATCTACTGTCTAGATATCTCATTTCTGTATGTCCCATTTGTTTTTTTCCCTGTTGCTCCTTCTTTGACTTTCTTTTGTGGGAATCAGGAATCTTTTAGCATTTTATCTGTTTCATTGAATTTTTTGTGATACTTATGAAAGTGTGTGAGGAGAGATGGAGTGTTCAGTAGTTGTTCTAGCGCAGCGCTTCTCAGCTGAGCTCTAGTGAGAGAAGTAAACCCTGACTCCTTTAAACATCCATTGTATACACAGTGAATTAACTCCTGTCCTGTGAATCTGTGTGCCTTTCTTGGGAGAACTGAGCAAATATCACTGAAAATATTTTCTGTAAGGCTTTATCGTTCTCCAGAACCCTGGATGGAAAAGGCTACTCTAAAGATTACAATGTGTATCTTTAACATGTCCCATCCTACTTTAAAATAATGATACTTAAAGGAAAATATAACAATCTTATGGCCAGGGACAGTGGCTCACACCTGTAATCTCAGCACTTTAGGAGGCTGAGGCAAGTAGATCACTTCAGGTCGGGGGTTTGAGACCAGCTTGGCCAACATGGCAAAAATCCCGTCTCTACAAGCCTGTCTCTACTAAAAATACAAAAATTAGGCAGGCATGGTGGCACACACCTTTAATCCCAGCTGCTCGGGAGGCTGAGGCACAAAAATAACTTGAACCCAGGAGGTGGAGGTTGCAGTGAGCCAAGATCACACTATTGCACTCCAGCCTGGGTAACAGAGCAAGACTCAGTCTCAGAAAAAAAAAAAAAAAAAAAAGGAATCTAACAGTGATTCCTTTTCATTTCTCCCAACCTTTGTGCTCGTGTTATACTTATGCATCTGCTATAAATACATCGTTGTCATTTCTTTAAATATATACTGGTCTTCTAAAGGTATATACATATGAATGCATGGAAAATGTCTTTTATATTTACCCTTTCTCTTACTCCTTGTTTCTTCTTCCATATGTGGGCTATCTGGTATCATGCCCCTTCTGCCTGAGTACTTTTTGCATTTCTTACAGTGCGCATCTGCTCTAGACTAATTCTCTCAGCTTTGGTATGCCTGGAAATGTTTTTTGTCTTCATTTTTAGAGGTATCTTTGCTGGATATAGAATTGTAGTTGACATTGTTTATTTCCGTGCTTTAAATGTGTTGTTGTCTTTTGACCTCCATTGTTTCTGTAAGCAATCATTCATATCTTTGTTCCTGTCTTTTTCTTCACTGGTTTTAAGATTTTATCTTTGGTTTTTAGTAGTTTGAGTACAATGAGCTTTGATGTGCTTTTTTTGAATCTATCCTGTATTTATTCACTGAGCCTTTTACATCTGTGGGTTAATATCTTTCATTAATTAGTTTTGGAAAGTTCTTGGCCATTATCTCTTCTTATACATCTTCCCATTTCTGTTCCCCTCTCCTTCTGGAAAGCTAATAACATGCTTTTAGACCATTTGATACTATTAGATCTTAATGATCTGAGTTTTTTAATTCTTTTCACTACTTTTCCTCTGTGTATTTCAGTTTGGATAATTTCAGTTGTCCTTACATTCACTGATTCTTTCTAACTGCTGTTAAGCCCAACACATGAATGATTTAGCTCTTATATTGTATTTTTTATTGGTAGCATTTTCATTTAGTTGGTTTTTTTTTTTAAATATACTTTTCATCCCTTTGTCCCATATGTTCATGTATATCGTCTACTTTTTCCACCAAGTCCTTTCACACATTTACCATAGTTATCTTAAAGTCTCTGTCTAGTAGTTCCATCATCTGGCCCGGGCCAGCACCCACCTACTGTGTGACCTGAGCTGGTAGCTCAGTCTCTGGGCCCTGGCTTGTCATCTGAGTCTGCTCTGTTAGCAGTTCTTCATGTATCTTACAGTTTTATTCTATGCCAGGCATTTTGTATACAAGAACATTAGAGACTAAGGTAAATGAAGTTTTTCCTCAGAAAATGGCATACTAGTCTGGGTACCATGGCTCAGGCCTATAATCCTAGCACTTTGGGAGGCTAAGGTGGGCAAATTGCTTGAGCCCAGGAGTTCAAGACTAGCCTGGGCAATGTGGAGAAACCCCATCTCTACAAAAAAAAACATACAAAAATTAGCCAGGCATTGTGATTGGCACCTGTAGTCCTAGCTATTCAGGAGGCTGAGGTGGGAGGATCACCTGAGCCTGGGAGGTTGAGGCTGCAGTAATCTGTGATTGAGCCACTGCACTCCAGCCTGGGTGACAGAGTGAGACTCTGTCTTAAAATGAGAAAATGGCACACATTTTTTCTGTTCGGCCACAAGAGGGAAGGGCTGTATGAACCCCATCTTTAGTTTAGGGGCAGCTTTTGTTCAAGTTTCTTTACAAACGCCTTTAAATGTGTTCAGAGTAGAATCAGGACTTTCCTTTCGGCAGAGCTTGGGATCTTAGCACTGGCAGGCGTCCAGGGATGTCTTTATGTTTTAAAGTCACCAGCTTTTGGAGCTGTGGGGGACCTCTTTTATTCAGCCCTGCCACCAGACTGTTGGGCCGCTAGGCCGCTCTCCCCTCTCCAGTCTCACCCCAATTCTGTACTTCAGGGGGTTTCTCTCCACCTCACTTCCTCATGCCTACCCTTCCATGAAGCCCAGGTGAGGGAATTGGCAGGGGCAGAGGCGGGCTGTCCTGGGGCTCCCTGAGGTCCTCATCTGTCAGGCCAGCCCCCACACACCCATGAACTTCCGCTGATTTCCCCTCACACTCAGCCCTCCTGCCTGCACCAGGGTGAAAGCTGTGGGCTCCTTCAAGGAAAGGCTCGTCCTGCGTTTTGATGAATTTAGGTCCCTTTGCATTGCCAGCTCTCAGATGGCTTTTTGTTTCTGTTGTGGTTGCTTGTTTGGCTTTTCATGTTAGGGCAAGGCCGTCCTTTCTACCTTCTGACTGGAAGTAGATGCCTCCTGCATTTTCTTAATACTTTTTTCCCCAACTTAATTTTGGCAATTGTCAAACCTACAGAGAGTTGAAAGAACAGTAAACATCTATACAACCTTCACCCAGATTCACTACTTGTGAACATTTTAATGCATTTACTTTGTGTCTACTTGTATATGCATATGAACAATGTATACTTTTTTTTGCCCTAACCCATTTGAGAGTAAGTTGCAGCCATCATAACCTGGATCTCCCAAAAACAAAGATGTTCTCTTGTATGACCACAGTTGAATTGTCCTGCCTTAGAAATTCATCGCTGATACAGTAATACTAAGGCAGAGAATCCACAGGCCATCTGGGAAATCTGGAAACATTGACAAATATGCATGTCATTGTCAAAGTCTCTCCAATCTGTGAAAAATATCATCTGCATTTCTAGGTATCTATTAATATTTTAATTTCCACCAGCTTACCTCAAAACATCTTAGTTGCTTTTAAAAAATTCAGGGTCCATTGAAAGCACCAGTGTTGTATATGACCTGCCTTTTTACCTCTTCTTACCTGGAAAGTCTCACTTCTTTTTTGGGAGACTCTTATGACAGTGACATTGAGCTGTGTCCGGGCCAGTTCTATTATAAAGTGTTCTGCAGTCTGGATTCATGCACATGTTTCCTCACGATGCTGAGTATTTAAAGATAATTCAAGAATCAGGTTTTCATAAGAAGCAATCAATGCTTCAGCAGTACGCAGGCCCCTCAGAAGTCCCCTCAGAAGTCTGCCGGCTGTCTCCAGCCCAGCCTGCCCCACTCCTCCAGACCTCCCCTGCCCTTTTTCTTCTCTCGCTGCTTCTCCCTCATCCTCAGCCCAGCAGGGTTTCCCGGGCAGTCCAGGCGTTTGGGGCAGGGTTGGGCAGCAGCCCCTGCAGCCGCTCCCACTGTCTGCCCTGCCTTCCAGATTCTGGTACAGGTCAAAGAGGTCCTCTCCAAGCTGAGCACGCTCGTGGAGACCACACTCAAAGAGGTGCGCGTTGTGGGGCAGTGCGGGGAGGGCTGGTGGGGGTAGGCTCTCTGGCTGGGAAGGGGCCACAGAGCTCAGGAACTCATGGATCCACCTCCTTCTCTCCCCGACACCCCGCCCCTGTGCCTTTCTCTCCTGAATGTCCCATTTCTCTCCTGGCCTCTTGGTCTCTGTCCCACCCTCTTTGTGTGCCCTGCGTGTGTCTCTTGCATGACTCTTCTCGGTCTACTGTGAACTCTTACCCTTTCCCTCACCTCTGCCCCCTCCCCATGTCTCTCTCTGGGCCCCTCCCTCTCCGGTGGCCTCTTTTCTTTCAGACAGAGAAGATTACAGTGTGCGGGGATACCCATGGCCAGTTCTATGACCTCCTCAACATATTCGAGCTCAACGGTTTACCCTCGGAGACGAACCCCTATGTATCCTTCTCAGCAGAGCCAACCCTCTTCCCACCCCCGGCCCCAGCCCTATCAGATCTGCATGGAGTAGGAGGAGCCCCTACCAGGGAAAAGACATCACCTTGGAAAGGAGAGGCCTGGCCATGATGGGGCGCCAAGGTGCAGCTGGAGCTGAGGCTGGCCACGTACCCCAGGCTCAGACAGGCCTGGGCCAGCACGCACCTGCTGTGTGACCTGAGCTAGTAGCTCAGTCTCTCTGGGCATGTCTTCATCTGCTTGGGGACCGCATTTGAAGGGCATCTGGCACTGGCCACACCTGGGTTCCATCCTGGCTTTGCCACTTCCCAGCTGTGTGACCAAAGCAGGTTACTTCACTTCTCGGTGCCAGTTTCCCCATTGGTAAAAGGAGGATGATATGTACAACCCTATTACTCAACAGCTATTGAGAGGGTAAGTTAAGAACAGGGCCTGGCCCACACTTGATGCTATGTAAGTATTTGCCCATATTATGATACTTGCTTGATGAATGGCCACTTGTAGGGCCACTAGGCCTGTGCATTGTTGGTTGGGAGGGCCTGTGTCCCATCTGCCCTGTGGCTGCAGGCCTCTCTCGTGAGAGCTGAAGCAGGTGGACTGACTGGTCCGCACACCTCCCCGCCATTGGCTTTCTTGGGCGAGAGGAGGTAGAGTTCTCAGTGCCATACTATCCCCCCCACCTCACCCCCTCCACGCTTGCCATGTTTTCCTTAGCAGGACAGATATTTAATGGTGACTTTGTGGACCGAGGCTCCTTCTCTGTAGAAGTGATCCTCACCCTTTTCGGCTTCAAGCTCCTGTACCCAGATCACTTTCATCTACTTCGAGGTGAGCCGGGAAACGACAAGGTTTGGGCTCAATGTAGGTTCCCGGGTGGGGCGCTCAGTCTGCAAGGATAACAGTTGCAGCTGTATTTATTTTGTGGACTCAGAGATCATGTGCAGGGCAGCCTTGTAAGGCTGAGTATGTTGTGCACTGCACAACAGCACCACACCAAAGGATGCATTTATATCATAGATAGCGTAGAAATGGATGTTTACTCTGACCATTTTTCAGCAGATGGCAAACAAGGGTCTGAGGATGGAGCCCTTTTTCTAGTTTTCAGAAGGGCATGAAACAGGCTCCTGAGTGGCCCGAAATCTGGCAGTAAAGTCAAGCTGAGTGACTGAGTGCCCAGACCAGGGGCTAAGGGTGGGAGCAAGGGACTGTTGACAAGGCAACTGTGCCTCCTCATGTTCAGGCTTGGGTCAGATTTGGGTTCTCTTGACTGAAGTAGAGCCTGGAACTTAGTGTGGTGGTTCACACCTATACTCCCAGTACTTTGGAAGGCCAAGGTGGGAGGATCACTTGAGCCCAGGAGTTTGAGGCCAGCCTGGGCAACACAGTGAGACCTTGTCTCTAGTAAAAGTTTTTTAAAAGGCTGGGTACGGTGGCTCACACATGTAATCTCAGTACTTTGGGAGGCTGAGGCGGGTGGATCACCTGAGGTCAGGAGTTCGAGACCAGCCTGTCCAACATGGTGAAACCCTGTCTCTACTAAAAATACAAAAATTAACTGGGTGTGGTGTCTCATGCCTGTAAAATCCGAGCTACTTGGAAGGCTGGGGCGGGAGAATTGCTAATCCCAGCTACCTGAGAGGTTAAGGCAGGAAAATCGCTTGAACCCAGGAGGCCAGGTTACAGTGAGCCAAGATCACGCTACTGCACTCCAGCCTGGGCAGTAGAACAAGACTCAATCTAAAAGAAAAACTAGCTAGGCATGATGGCACTGTGGACCTGCAGTCCCAGCTACTCAGGAGCCTGAGGCAGAGGAATCGCTTGAACCTGGGTGGCAGAGGATGCCATGAGCCGAGATTGTGCCACTGCACTACAGCCTGGGTGACAGAGCAAGACTTCGTCTCAAAAAGAGAGGAAAGAAAGAAAGAGAAAGGGAAGGAAGAGGGAGGGAAGGAGGGAAAGAAATTTGAAGTAGAGCCCAGAGTCCTGCTGGAGGAGCAGACACAGGTGTGAGACAAAGAGGGGACAAAAGCAGCCTTCTAGGGTTCTGGCTGGAGCATCTGGAGGGCTGCGGCTGCCAGTGACAAAGATGGGGAGACATAAGGGCAGGGTGTGGCCAGCAGCTGAGGAGCTCCCCTTTGGACTTGGCTGTAAGACTCAGAAGATATAGGGTGTGGGTGGGGTTCCAGGGGTGTTGTGAATGTAGGTTTCTTTGGACTTGGCTGTGAGACTCAGGAGACATAGGGTGTGGGTGGGGTTCCAGGGGTGTTGTGAATGTAGGTTTCTTTGGACTTGGCTGTGAGACTCAGGAGACATAGGGTATGAGTGGGGTTCCAGGGGTGTTGTGAATGTAGGTTTCTTTGGACTTGGCTGTGAGACTCAGG
>PVKP010039033.1:0-20449 GCA_004027715.1 Plecturocebus donacophilus
ATGATTTGAACGTGCAGCCAGGGTAAGAATCAGTGACTTGCATGATAATTTCATCTTTCAGAAGGGATAGGGAGAGGAAGCGAGGAGGAGGATTAACACCCTGCTTCTAATTCTGGACAACAAGGAGGCCCTGAGTAGAAAATCAGAAGTGACAGGAACCCTGGAAGAGGGCCACCTGGCCATCAGAAAATTCCAAAAGGATATGGTCACTGCCAGACACACACTCTGTTAGTCTGAGCCTAAAAATATTTCAGGAAATTATAAAAGCTTGACTTTGACACCCTGGTCTGAGATTCCAAAAAGAAACAGAAGAGATTCCTCAAAATAAAACTCTGATGCTACTATTGTAAATGGTCCAACACAAGAGGGAAAAAAAGAAGAATAAAAGAAAAAGGAAAGAGGTAGCCAAAAAGATTTATTGTCTTTGGGCAGGAAGCTGTCTGCTGAGATCAGGTATATTTTTAAATGGTGTGTATAAAATGCAAAAGCTGATCTAGAAAAACAAGCATAGATACAAAAAAAATTTGTCAAGACTATGTGAGAAGAGTCAGAAAATTTAAAGGAGGTTAACATTCTAGATGATGAAGAGGGTTGTTTGAATACAAAGCAAGAAAGTCTAGGATCCATGGCCAGCTGTGATGGCATTATTGTCAGTGGTGAAGGATGCAAAATGGAACACTCTCAGATTCTTTGGTAAGAAAGATTTGAAGGTTAAGATTACCTAGGAGCAGATTCTTACTGTCACAAATAAGTTTAAACACTGGTCTGGAAATAACAAGCCAAAATGTAAATAGAATTTTCAGATGGAATTGCTTTAATCTTTAAAAAATTTGGAGAATGAAAGAGGTGCCCAAGCACTGCCCAACTTATTTTTTTAAGAAGAAAGAAGAGAAATTCTCTAAAGGACAGACTCGAGAGTCTGCTGATTCTTCAGCTACAGAATTCTAGGATTTACTTTAAAATGTAGTTTGAATGCAAGATTTCCTAAATTAAACCATGCCTGTGAAATAGTTTATGAAGAGAGTAGAGAGACAAAGAATTGTACAATTTTTTTTTTTTGAGACAGTCTCACTCTGTTGCCCAGGCTGGAGTGCAATGGTATGATCTTGGCTCACTGCAATCTACACCTCCCACATTCAAGTGATTCTCATGCCTCAGCCTCCCGAGTAGCTGGGATTACAGGTATGTGCCACAACACCCAGATAATTTTTGTATTTTTAGTATAGGCAGGGTTTCACTATGTTGGCCAGGCTTGTCTCAAACCCCTGACCTTCAGTGATCCACCCACCTCCGCCTCCAAAAGTGCTGGGATTACAAGCATGAGCCACCACACCCAGCTACAATTTTTAATAATCTAATTCAACTTCAGTAGTAGTTCATAATCTTTGAGAATTAGATAAAACCTATGTATTCTCTCTTTTTTTTTTAATTGCATTTTAGGTTTTGCGGTACATGTGAAGAACATGCAAGGTTGTTGCATAGGTACACACACGGCAGTGTGATTTGCTGCCTTCCTCTCCATCACCTATATCTGGCATTTCTCCCCATGCTATCTCTCTCCAAACCTATGTATTCTCTTGAAGTGGTTAGATATTATGGTATAACTAACATCTCAAAACTTAGTGGCTTAAAACAACTATCATTAAATTGTTCATAATTCTGCAATTTGTGCTGGGCCCAGCTGGTGCTTCTTCTGCTGGCTTTGTCTGGAATCACTCAGGCAGCCGCAGTCATCTAATGGCTTAAAGGAGGCTGAATGGCCCAGATAGCCTCAGCCACATGTTTGGTGGTTGTTGCTGACTATCAGCTGGGCCATGTGTGTCCAGCAAGAGAGCTAGATCTGATTCACTTAGTAGTGGCCAATTCACTTGGTAGATCATGAAAGCAAAACTTGCAAGGCGTCTTGAGACCAAGGCTTAGAAGTCACATGGCATCATTTCTGCCTCATTCCTTTTTTTTAAAAAAAAAAAAAAAATATATATATATATATATATATATATATACATATATATACACATATACACACACACACACACACATATATAGTTTGTGTGTGTGAGAGAGACAGCGTCTCACTTTGTCACCCAGGTTGGAGTCCAGTGGCACAATCATTCCGGGGCTCATGTGGTCCTCTAGCCTCAGCCTCCCCAGTAACTAGGATTACAGGCACACATCACCACATCTGGCTAAGTTTTCAATTTTTGTAGAGACAGGGTTTCGCTTTGTTGCCAGGGCTGGTCTTGAACTCCTGGCCTCAAGCGACCCTCCAGCCTTGGTCTCCCAAACTGCTGGGAATACAGACATTAGCCACTGTGCCCAGCTTCTACCTATGCCTCATTCTTTTGAACAGAGTACCTGTCACAAGGCCAGCCCAGATCAATGGCAGGGAAAAGACAATACATTTGGATGGAAGTTACTGCGAAGACTTGTGACCATATCTAATTTACCACACTTTCCCTCAGAAAAAATGTTTCTACACTAATACACATGATACATGTTAATTTCAGGGGAATTTATGGATCCTTCCAACCCACGTTAAAAGTCTCTAATCTATTCTAATATGGATATATTTAAATGAGGATATTAACACTCATTTAGAAAGACTAAAGAAGACCAAAGTCAAACAGATATTTATTTAGTTATACAAGCACATAAGTATGGCCTATATCATCCAGATTTCATAACCCCTAGTCCCATGCCATTTCCATTTTCCCAACTGATAATTACTTTGTTATTACAGGAAATGAATTCCAGCAATTTTAGAATCATCACTCAACCACCAAATCTTACTGTGTAAGTCAAATGTACACAGTAAAATATAAATATTTTATTTAATCCAGATACTCGACACATAAATCCAGATAGGAAAGTAGGCCAGTTAAAAATACAATTGACTCTTGAACAGCACAAGGGTCAAGGGTGCCAACATCCTTGCAGTAAAAAATCTGAGCATAACTTTGGATTCCCCAAACACTTTACTAATAGCCTACTGTTGACTGGAAGCCCTGCTGATAATATAAGCAGTCAATTAACACATATTTTGTGTTAGATGTATTGTTACTGTTCTTACAGTAAAATAAGATAGAGAAAAGAAAATTTTAATAAGAAAATCATAAGGAAGAGAAAATATATTAACTACTCATTCAGTGGAAGTAGATCATCATAAAGGTCTTCATCCATGTCCTCCTCAAGTTGAGTGGGCTGAAGAGGAAGAGGAGGGATTGGTCTTGCTGTCTCAGGGGTAGAGGTGGAAGAGGTGAAGTATGTGGAAGGGAAGGCAGGAGAGCCAGGCACACTTGATGTAATTTTACTGGAAAAAACCCACATGTAAGTGGACCCTCACAGTTCAAAGCTGTGTTGTTCAAGGGTTACCTGTCTATGTGAGGAGTAAATTACTTTATTAATTTGCCAAATGGCATAATTATTTATAAATTGTGAACTGTTCCTTAAGCCTAGCTCTCTTTTTACTTACTGGTACTCGCTATGCTTCAATTAACTCACGTGGAAAAGATTACTACAGATAATTTGTGATCACCAGGGTTGTTTTCACTTTTAAACCATCCACTTAAAAATCATTCATTGATATGAATGGCAAGTAACCAATTTATATGAGTTTAAACACCAGGCACTGTTACCACTGCAAATTTTTGTTTGTATCTCATAAGATAAAGAATATTAAAAGGAAATCAATGTGGTTTAGTTTGAATTGTTGCCATTTTGTTGCTGTTGTTGCCAATGGATGATATTTCACTTGAGTGCTTCAGCTGTGCTTAATTTTTAAAAATTATTAGTATGTTATTTTATGTTTAATATTTTTGCTCATTTGGCAGGTTGATCTGGTCCAAATGGATAGAGAGAAATGAATTCGTTTTGAAATACTTGATTTTCATTAGCAACTAATAAAAGCTAAGATTTTTTCCCTTACCCTTTTAATCATGAAAATGTTCAAACATGCAGAGAAATAGAATAATACAATGCATACTCATACCCCAAAACCTTTAATTAATAATTGTCATCTGTCTTTTTTTTTTTTTGTGGTTTTTGGACCATTTCAAAGTCAATCACCCCCAGTACTTTAGCACACATCTCAAAAAAAAAAAATGAGGACACCATTTTTAACTTAACCAAATACCAATATATGCCACTTAATAAATTCATAGTAATTCCTTAATATCATATAATACTCAGTACATATTCAAATTATTACCATGGTTTTATAGAGGTTTTTAGAACATACTGTTTTAAATTTAATTTTTGTTTATAACTGATACATAATAATTGCACATTCTTATGGAGTACAGTGTGATGTTTCAACACATGTAGACATTGTATAGTAATGAGCTCAGGATATGTAGAGTTCTTTTTCCAATTTAGAATCTAATCAAGGCACAGACGTAACAATTGTTGTGTCTTCCATCTTTTTTAATCCAGTGCACTGCCACGTTTCCCCTTTTCTCGTGCTGTTGACTTTTTTAAAAGGCCAGGCCTTAAAAACAAAAATAGTGCTGGTCTTCATCACCATTTTGTACTTTACTAAGCCTATCTTATAGAAGGCCCCAGTTATAGACTTTTTGATTCTTTCTTTGAAGTGGTTTAACTTGTTCCTCCATTCTTGGTATAGCCTACACATCTAAAGTCTTGACTTGATGCAGGTTACACATTTTGAAAAATACTCACAGATGAGGCTATCTCCTTCATACTGCATGGCAGTAGCCAGGCATGGTGGCTCATGCCTGTAGTCTCAGGTGCTCAGGAAACAAATGGGAGGATCATGCTTGAGCCCAGGAGTTGGAGGCTGCAGTGAGCTGTGATCACACCACTGCACTCCAACCTGGGTGTCATACCAAGATCCTGTCTCTCGAAAACATTAATAAAAATTTTAAAAGCATAGTTCATGGCATTAGGATTACATTGAGCCTGGTTTTTCACTATTAGTGATGCCAAGTTTGATTCCTAAATTAAGGTAATGGCAACCACAACTCTCTTCACTATTGAGAGATATTTTCCCCTTATCAATTGGCTAGTCATCCTGGGGTAATAATTTGGTGCCATGCAAATATCCAGTTCCCTAAAGTTAGTTTTCTTTCAAAAAATAAAATAAAACAACAGGTCGGCTGGGCATGGTGGCTCACACTGTAATCTCACCACTTTGGAAGACAGAAGCAAGTGGATCACTTGAGGTCAGGAGTTCAAGACTGGCCTGGCCAACATGATGAAACCCTGTCTCTACTAAAAATACAAAAATTAGCCAGGTATGGTGCTGCGAGCCTGTTATCCCAGCTACTAGGGAGGCTGAGGCAGGAGAACTGCTTGTACACAAGAGGTGGAGGCTGCAGTGAGCCAAGATCGTGCCACTGAACTCCAGCCTGGGCAACAGAGAGAGACTCTGTCTCCAAAAAAAAAAATTGTGCTTTTGATTTTAATAAGGAATTGTACTCAGTTTTTCAAAGCTTTCATCAGCTGGGTATATTCAACCTAGAATTATGAAAATGAACCAGTGTCTACAGTAAATCTTTACATAATTATCCATTTTCTTCTCATATATTTATTGTTTTTGGTCACATTCTGGTTTACAGAAGTCATGCATACTTGGATTAGTAAATTGGATGTTGGTTTCCAGAGCTCTGCAGGAATTCCCTTCTTTACTCGTGTTATTTTATGGTATTATATGCCAAGTTCAGAACTGGAGCAGTATATAATGCTGTGGAAGTGAATGTCATCCTGTCATGCATAATAAAATTAGATCAGAGAAACATCCAGTGTACCAAGAAACCAGGCCTTATTGTAGGAATGATGGCTATTAGACTCTTACTATAGAGTAATTGTGCCACACCCTGAAATTGAAATGTGGATCCCTTGAAGTGACCTCTTTGACTCCTTTTTTAAGCAGGTCAGAAGACATGAGTGAAAACGTATCCGTAACCAAACATGGGAAGATGAAGCCTAATTAGGAATCGAACGTCATCTCTAAAGTCTATGTCTGTTTGTTTTCTTTATTTCATTTGTTTTTGTTTCTTCCTCATCTGTGATTCATTTTCCTTTCGTCATCTTCCACAATGGCTTCTGCAAGAATATTCGTCTTGAAATGTACAACATGGCTCGCACCCACTTCAAACATTGTTTAAAATCTCATTTATTATTTTGTACTGTGGTCTCACTTAAAAGCCAGTGTTACCGAGACTGCAGAGTACATGCCTTTAATTCCCAGGATGAAGGGGTGTGGGGTGTGGGGGAAGAGAGGGAGAAGAAGCAAGCAAGAGGAAAAGCTAATACTGAGACAGTCCACACAGAAATGTGAGGAAAACAAGAATATTCAGGAGTCTTATAGGCAGATGAACTCTCTCTAGACATTAGAAAACTGGAAACTACCCAAACCCAGGCTAAGCAAAGTACAGAAAAGTGATGAAGACCACGACTGGGTTTTTTTGTTGTTGTTTTTGTTTGTTTGTTTTTCCCATCAAGAGGCTAGTTGCTTAAGGACCACATTCCCAGGATTACAAGGATTTGCCTGAATAGCCCAGGGAACATTTATCTGCAGTAGAATTATTAGGGTGATGAGATGGATTTCCATGTGAGTCACCTCTTACATGAGACTGTATTTTGAACTTAAAATTAACACTGGGGGTAGTCATAGTACCTTGAGATCAGCAGGTTAAAACTATAGTAAGTTGGAATTATGTTTTTCCAATTAACCTTAATTTTCAGACACTAAAATCCAGATGTTTTGGGGAGGCAAGCCCGGTTAAAACCCAGCTGGATCCCAGCTCTTTGAGAGGCTAAGGTGGGAGGATTGCTTGAGGCCAGTAGTTCACGGTCAGCCTGGGCAGCATAATGAGATCCTGTTTCTACCAAGGTGTTTAAAAATTACCTTGGTATGGTGGGGCATGCCTGTAGTCCCAGCTACTCAGGAGGCTGTGGCAGGAGATCGCTTGGGACTGTGAGGTCAAGGCTGCAATGGGCTCTGACTATGACACTGCTCTTCAGCCTGGGCTACAGAGTGAGATCCTGTCAAGAAGAAAGAAAGAAGAAAAGAAGGAAAGAATGAAGGAAATAAAGGAAAGAAAGAAAGAAAGGAGGGAAGGAAGGAAGGAAGAAAGGAAAGAAGGAAGGAAGGAAGGAAGGAAGGAAGGAAGGAAGGAAGGAAGGCAGGCAGGCAGGCAGGCAACTGGGTTTAGCATTATTCCTTTAAAGAAAAACAAAGACTAGACCATGTGCTGAAATACTTCACGCCAGTAGCTTCATCATATTTACTCAACTAACTTTCCATTTTCCTTCCTCCACTCCCAGATAGAAAACAGTCACCTGCAATTGAAAACTGCTTGGGTATGGGCTGTACTGCCTTGGAAGAGGAGAGTATCCCTACTCTCCATAGTGTGTGTGCTGTATTGATGCACCCCCACCCCAAAACATTTTGAGAATGACAGAATAAAAAGCATTTACCTAATAAGAAAGAGAAGAAGATGAGAGGGAAATTTCTCTGTTCCTGGGAAAGTTCCTGCAGTGGATATTTGTTCTCTTTTTCTAAGAAAGCTATGAGTTACACCTTCACAAGAAGCTTAAATTTCTCCCATGTGTTTCAGACAATTAATTACTCAGCCGCTGAGTATGGCAGGGTCTCTTCATTGTGGAAGTTGCAGTAAGATATGAGACACGAGATAAGTGAGCAGCAGGCATTGAACCACAATTTTCATTCCTCTTGTTAAAGGGAGCTTGACTGGAAGAGCCAAAGGGGGTGGTGTCCCAAGCTTCCACATTTTATCTACTGTTTCGTTTGAACAAAATCCTCTTACTTACATTCAGTGCTGCCATTTCCAACATCAAATTCGCAAAAATCCAGCAGCCAATTGCTTCCTTCTGTTCCAGGTAAAATAAGGAACCAACACATACACATCACCCAGATATGCTCATTGTAGTTACTTATGATGGAAAATCTCATACATGTGAAAAAATTACCATGGAATGTTATTATGAAGGCTCCAAGCATTTGGGCAGCTTAGAGCTGAAAGGAATATAATGTTGGCTTCTTTTTAATTTTTAATTTTTCTTTTTTTAGAGTCGGGGTCTTGCTCTGTTACCTCGGCTGAAGTGCCATGATGCAATCATAGCTCCCTGCAGCCTCGACCTCCTTGGTTCAAGTGAGCCTCTTACCTCAGCATCCTGAGTAGGACTACAGGCCAACATGCCCAGCTATGATGGCTTCTTATACCAGGCTGGAGCTTCAGTATGCAAGAAATTTAACTGTGTGATACAATTAAAATTCTATTTTAAGCCCTCATGCAGTCAGTTAAGGAACTTTCCCTCTCCATATGCTGTTACCTACAAATTCTGGGGTGGCTCACATGGAACCAAGGCATTGAAGGGGCTCGTGTGGTTCTGCAAGTTGTCTCTACTCAATGGACACTGAGTTGCTAATCAACCTGGGATGTCCGTGGTCACAAATTCAATCCTTATGAGGCCTCCTTTAGCTCCGTCTGCCTACCCTTCAATTCCAGTGCCTCTGCTATTCCCCCACCACTCTTGGGCACACAGCAGTTACTCTGTTCTTATACTCACTGGGGTCTGGGCCTGGGGATTTCATGAGTCTAAGACCTGAATGGCCAAGACATAGCACATAGTTATTTATATTTTTCTCAGGGATTTATCTAGAAAACAAGGTCCAAGTTTCTTTTGTCTCAGATCTGTGAAGGTTTCTGCCCATTCCCCAAGAGCAGCAAGCAGGCCTTGCCCGGAAGCCCATACTAACTGCCTCTCATGTTTGCCCACCAGGCTTCTTCCCCTGGCCTTCTTCAATTTTGGTACCAAGTGCAGGACAGACTTGCTTTCAATGTCAGCTCCTCTCCACGAGTGAGTAGCATTCTTTATTTTTAAATTGTGGTAAAATATACATCATATAAAATTAACCATTTTAAAATGTGTAGTTCATGGCATTAAGTACATTCACATTGTTGTGAAACCATCACCACCATCTGCTAATTTTTTTATCTTTCCAAACTGAAATTCTATATCCATTCAACGCTAACTCCCTCAGGCCCTGGCAACAACCCTTCTACTTTCTGTCTCTATGAATTTGACTATTCTAGGTACTTTCTGTTCCTAAAAGTGGAATCATATATTTGTCTTTTTATTACTGGCTTATTTCATTAACATAATATCTTCAAATTTTGCCCATGTTGAAGCATGTGTCAGATTTCCTTCCTATTGAAGTCTGAATAATATTCTATTGAATGTATATAGCATGTTTTCTTTATCCTTTTATCCACTGATTGACAATTGGCTGGTTTCCACCTCTTTTGACTCTTGTGAATGATGCTGCCATGAACACAGGTGTACAGATATCTGTTTAAGTCTCCGCTTTCAATCCTTTTGGCTGCAAAAGGATTAGATCCAAAAGTGGAATTGCTGGATCATATGGTAATTCTCTGTTTAATGGCTAAACTGTTTTTCACAGTGCTGCACCATTTTACATTCCCACCAGCAATGTACAAGGCTTCCAATTTCTCTATATCTTTGCCTTCCAGTGAGTTTTAACAGGGGTGCCCCTGACACTTGGGGTCACCCTTCTTTGTTATGCAGGACTGTTTACTCCTTGCAGAACGTTTAGTATCCGTGGCTCCACCCACTACTTGTAGGTAATGGGATATTTTCCAGTTATTATGACAAACATCTCTCCAATCCCACACAACACAATTCCAAATGTCCCCTAAGGGGTGGGAACAAGCTGCCTGGTTAGAATCCCTGGTCTATACCATGAGTTCTTGCTGCTTCCTTAAGGCCTTGTCTCTGTAAACTCAAAATCCTAGTAGAGACTCTTTTTCTTTATTCAATAAGCAGAAGATATATTGTTTAATTGAATGGAGGAGACATGAGGGGGTGAGAGAGAATACAGAGGGAAAGAGAGAGATTTCAAAATATTAACTCACCACACACAATGATTTTTCATCTTATTTACTTTCCTGTTGAGAAACTAAGGGTTTCTGTGATCTTTGTTTTCTTGTCAGACAAATTGAGACTTTCTAAAAAGACCTCAGGCTTACATCATATCCTTCAAAAAAGCATATGAGCTATATTAAGGAGATGAATGTAATGATGAATGCAACTCTTGTGTCTCTCCCAGGATGTTACACTGGTCTAGAGATGTCTCTGACTGACTGCGACTTGTCTCGTCTCTTAACTTCTCACGACCTCTGTCACCTCCAATAGGAAAGTGAAGTTCAGTTAAATGGTTGTCAAATGTCATCCCTTAAAAATAGTGTAATTGTAGTCACTGATCAGTAAATAATTACAAAAACTCACATACAATTTGGAGGAGTCAAATTTCTGAAAGTGTCAAGAATGTCTAACGCTTTTTCCATTTCATTTAAATGTTATGTTACCCTTTCAACTTTTATTTTCACAATCTCATGATGTTCAAATCAGCTGTCTCCCCATTCACAAATCTAGATTTACAGAGTGATTCACTTCCTGAAAAGTGAACACTAATGCTTAAATTGAAATAATTTTCTCATAAAAAAGACAAAAGCAAAAGATGTATTCCAATCAATTGGAAAAATTGGCAGTTATGCTCCCTCCCCAATTTCTGTATTGCACAAATGTGAAGTTAGTCAATAGTCTAAAAGAAAATATGTAATCGATGAATTTTAAACTTTTTTTTTTTTAATTGAGATGGAGTCTCACTGTCACCCAGGCTAGAGTGCAGTGGCATGATCTCAGCTCACTACAACCTCTGCCTCCTGAATTTTCCTGCTCAGCCTCCTAAGTAGCTGGGGTTACAGGCATGCACTACCACATCTGGCAAAGTTTTATATTTTTAGTAGAGATGGGGTTTCACCATGTTGGCCAGCCTGGTCTCGAACTCCTGATCTCAGATCATCTGCTGCTGCCGCCTCCCAAAGTGCTGGGATTACAGGTGTGAACCACTGTGCCCAGCCCTCAACATAATTTTTTAAGTTTATAAAGTAAAATGCTTATAAGTCAATAACAATGCCCTATTGAGTCACAGATGACATTAGCCTCACCCCATTGTTCTAAAACTTCATTACAGAAGCCCTTGTATACAAAGTTTTGTCATACTCTTTAATATTCTGAACCAAGATACGCTTTAATTTGTGGGGCTTTTTGCTGTGTTGTTTCTTGTATCTGTGGAGAGCAGTTATCTACTGACCATCTTTTAATGAAACCTCTATTTGGACTTGGTTAGATAAAATTTCACTGCTTCTTTATCTGTAAAATCCTGAGTTAGTAAATCACATTTCCCAGTCATAATTTTATCTAAAATTAAAAAATAAATTGTCCCTGAAGAAGTAATGAATTCACAGAACAGACTCTCAGAACATTGGGATGGCCTCACAGGACAACAACCAGCTGCCTGGGAAAGGTGTTACATGAAGGTGAAAAGGAATGACCAGTGAGAACATTAGAATCTTTCAGCAAACATCACATGTCCTAAGCTAAAATTACTGCTTGTATATTTTTTAAGAGTGAACATTCATTCATTCCCCACCCCCAAAATTCACTTGACATGAAGATTTCGATCACATACTTATTTTGAAAGGCTATTGCAAGGATTGATTGGGGCAGTGTATGTAACTTGCTTAGCATAATGCCTAGAACCTAATAGTCATTCAATAAAATCCTTTAAAATTGTGATGGTGAAGATAATGATGCCAATAATTTTACTTAACTGATTTTTTAAAAGTCCATTCAAATTGGCAAAGAGGAAGTCTTGCTCCGTGGCCCAGGCTGGAGTGCAGTGGTGGGATCACGGCTCCCTGCAACCTCTACCTCCTGGGTTCAAGCCATTCTCCTGCCTCAGCCACCCAAGTAGCTGGGATTACAAGCGTGTGCTACTACGCCCGGCTAATTTTTGTATTTTTAGTAGAGATGGGTTTTTACCACGTTGGCCAGGCTGGTCTTGAACTCCTAACCTCAGGTGATCTGCCTGCCTCAGCTTCCCAAAGTCCTGGGGTTACAGGCATGAGCCACTGTGTTGGGCCCAGAAAGTCAACTTTTAAACAGTTGTGTTTGTTGTTCTAAATTACAAATCTAACCTAAACCATCATCTGCGGTGACTGCCAGTGTGTCATACAACCGCCATCAGGATGTACTGAAGCTCTTTAGCACAACCGAGTGAGGCCTCCGGGATGTGGTGGCTGCAACCCCGCCATGGCCTTCTTGGTTCCCTCCACACCCGCTGCCCTAGCCAGATCAGCGTAATTACAATTGTCCTGCAACTGAGCCTGCCAAAGCCCTTATGCCTGGAGTTCCCTTCTTTCACAATGCTCCTTCTCTTTTCTCTCTGTCTCTTAAACACCACCCTCATTTTTCAGGATTAATCCCAGGATTGAGGGCTCTCCTTCTCCTACCCTCCAACAGGTAGATGTCTGTGCCCTCCATGCGGATTCCTACTGTATCTTACAAAAACTTCTCTCATATCACCTACACCCAGGTGGCTGCATAATTTATTGCCCGACTTAGGATAGGTTTGCAAATGATAGAGAGCTATTAGTAGATTGAGAAAACAGATAGAAAAGAGGACTGCTCTAAGCTAATAGGATGTGTGGTCAGGCCAGCCTACCATTAACACTTTATTCCTAATTTATTTATTTGTCTGTCCCACCTTGCCAGATGGTGAGTTCCTAGCTGGCAGAAATCAAGTTTCTTTTCTTTGGTATCTGTATGCCATGTGCCTGGCACAGTGCTCGGCATATGCTAGATACTCAACTGAAGTTTGCTTTCAGTTGAGGAACACATTCATGGTTAGATAGATGAGTTAATGAACGCATTAAGTGGTGGCTACATTTTTAGGATAGTTTATATTCCAACAATAGCTTTGAAGATAGCATTGCAATGGCTAACTAATTTTTCCTTAAATTGGCTAAGCATGTCTTTAAATGTTCTATGGCCAAATACTTGAGCTTATAATATAAGCAAAATTCTTTGCATGTAAATTTATTAGCATTCAATCATATAATTTTTAAAATTACTGAATCATGTAATTGAATCTCACCTGCTGTGATGGTTAATTTTGTGTCAATCTGACTGCCCCACAGGGTGCCTAGTCATTTGGTCAAACATTACTCTGGGTGTATCTGTGAGTGTGTTTTTGAGAGAGATTAACATTCTCAGCAAAAAAGATTTCCCTGCCTAATACGGGTGGGCTTCATCCAATCAACTAACTAAACAAAAGACCTGAAACTTCCCTCAAGGAGGAGGTAATTCATCCTGCCTGTCTGCCTTTGAGCTGGGACACAGGGTTTTCCTGCAAACATCAGCTTTTCTTGAGCCGTGAGTTGCCAGCTTTTAGACTGGAACTGTATCACTGGCTCTTCTGGTTCCCAGGCCTTTGGACTCAAACTAGAACTATACCATCAGCTCTGCCAGGTCTCCAGCTTACCGACTGCAGATCATGGGACTTCTCAGACTCCATAATCACATGAGCAAATTTCTTATGATAAATCTCTACCTATACATTAGTTCTGTTTCAATGGAGAACCCTAATACACTTGACAAAAGAAAATCTAATTTTGTCGAGTTCATCCATAAAGTATCACAGATTCACATAAAAATAATGCTTGTAAAGTTAATATACTGGAGATAAAACTGTGTATAAGAGAAAATCATCTATGATAAAGGTAAAATATATGTAAACACACCTTGCATATTATTAGTTTACTCCATAACCATATTTTAGACATTAAATTTTATTTTTATTTGTCTTCCTTTTTAAAAGAAAGATTCTTCCATAATATATTCACTGCATAACAGCTAAAAAGCTTGTGCCTCAATTAAGGGAGAAACGGTAAGGAAAAGAAGGCATCCAAGTGTTAAGAGGTCAGTACAGTTCTTGCTTTCAAAACTTATTTTCTGGCCAGGCACGGTGGCTCATGCCTGTAATCCCAGAACTTTGGGAGGCCAAGGTGGGCAGATCCCCTGAGGACGGGAGTTCAAGACTAGCCTGACCAACATAGAGAAATCCCATCTCTACTAAAAATACAAAATTAACCGGGTGTGGTGGCACAGGCCTGTATTCCCAGCTACTTGGGAGGCTCAGGCAGGAGAATCGCTTGAACTGGGCGGTAGAGGTTGCAGTAAGCCGAGATTGCACTATTGCACTCCAGCCTGGGCAACAAGAGTGAAAAAAACAAAACGAACTCATTTTCCATCTTCCACCCTTCAGGGCTTAGTACTCTTTCCTGGACTGGGTGTGCACATAGGCTACCAGAGTGACCATTTGCCAATACTTACCAGGCAAGTCAATCCAAAAACTGGTTTGCCTGGGTATTTTTTTTTTCACTCTGAAATGGTAATTTTTTAATTTTTATTTTTTGTTAAATTAAATACTCATTTGAGTATAAAATACTGTGTGTAGCAGGGTGAGTGAGGTGGGTAGAAGCTTAAGATTAGACTATTCCAATTTCTATACTCTGAGCTGCCTCCAGGATAGGGTGATTCTTTGTAGAAATATTTTTTATTTTTATTTAATAAAAAGCCAAAGCTAAGATACCAGTGATGTCAGTGGTAAGGCCCAGTGGAGGCTTGGCTAGAATGAAGAAGCCTATAAAAGTCCAGAAGGTTTTGGTTCTCTAGTCCAAAACTGCGTTGTTTTCTCACAACTGTACCCAGTATTTATTAAGAATCTCCCTACCATGTGCTTGCCATTATACAGGATGATTCTAATACTTCAAAGGACTTTTGAAATTATTCTCATAAATCAATCAGATGGTTTCATTTTTCTGACTGTGACTACACTTAGTATACATGTATTTGTAATCTTAGTATCCAGGAGTAATGGCTTTTAAAAATTCTTTGTGCAGTCATAGTTTTATCACATGAACAAAGTTTCCATGTTTCTTTTAATTTTCAAAAAGTATATGACATTTTCAGTTTCTATTTCTTCTTAAATACTTAATCTTTAAAGGTTAAAAATTAGCAGACTTTCCTTATTTCATTTTAATTCATGCCCTTTGATCTCTGGGGGAAAATATGTTTAAAGTCTTGCTCACAGAGGAATTTTTAAAATGTTTTCTAGAGTCCATTGATTTTTATGAAATTTATTAATTTTATTTACCTTTTAGCACTAAACTATGAACATATCTAACTTTTCAAAACTATTAAATAAACATGTATTTCATTGCTATTAATTAGAATGCTGGTGCTTCTGAAAATTCCCACGCTGGTGAAAAATAACAAATCAAGGTACTTAATCCAGATAATTTTCTTGAACTATATTAAAAGGTTCATATGCTTTCCTTAATGTATAAGACAAAAACTGATTTTAGTAAGTAAATGTTTTTATGAAGTACATTTAAAAATAGAAAATGGCAAATGATTCAATTTGGGTCTTCATTATTTGATTTGCTTTGGTAGAATGGTGATTTGTTTCTTCACAGTCTTTATAACCATGTGCCCAGCAACCAAAGACTGCCTGACATGTCAGTATGTCTGAAACACTCGGTTACCTGCAAAATCTCAGTCACTTAGACTGTAAACTCCACAAAGGAGGGATTATGTCTCATTAGTCTTACAGCTCCCGTATGACCAAGCAGGTCTCCTGTATGACCTGCTTGGTGGGTTGCACAAAATAGATGTCCAATATAGGTTTCTGGACCAATTAAAAGTCTTGTTATCTTCTGTTCTTATAATAGTTTATACTACCTGGTAAATACATATTGAGATGCTTACCAATGATATCTGAACAATAACAACAAAAGCAACACATCCCGATCACCACCCATGCAAAAAAAGAAAAAAGAGGGAGAGAGATAAAAAAGAGAAAGGAAGGAAATAGATCGCAAATATAAACTCTACCTCACGTCGCACTCCCCTGACTCTGGGCATTATTCCTGGGCTAGAGATGCTCTGCCTCCCAGCAGAAGACAACAGCTCTAGAAAGACTGTTGTTCATTTGCTGGAGGGAGAAGTGGTTCCTCTTAGTAGAATAAGTGATCTTGAACAGACAATGGCTCAAGCAGTAACAAGCCTCCCCTGATGCAGACATAAATTTCAAAGGAGCTGGAGAACAATTCCTCCCTTCACTTGATCTAAATCCTCTGAAGGATGAGTGGGAGGATGGTTTCTTCTTCCTTTCTGAAGGTTGTTTTGTTGGTGCCTTATGCTAAGAGAACTCAGCAGATAAAAATTTATTATATTCTCTTAGCATTTTCCCTGCAGTTAGAAGAAAACTGCAGCTCACATCCAAAAATATCTAATTTCCCAAAATACCTGATTCCAATAGGAGTTTATAGAATTTGCTTCTTACCAAAGCAAAATCCTGAATGCATGAAATCTGATATCTTGTCAATTAAATGAATGCCTAATAATTTTTAAATAGTATATATCATTTTAATACTTTAAAGATTGTTGAGGGATAAATTGTCAGTCTCTTTTTTTATAAAAAATCAAATTCATATAAGTTAAATGTTCTGCATTTATTTTATATCATTATCTTGGCAGTTTTATTTTTTGTGACAAAATTCTGAGTCTGTTATATCGTCCAAATCCTAAAAATATTTAATTGATTACAGAAAAATGTATTGGAAAATATTGCTTTGCCCTTTCTTTTTCTCTAAATTCCTGAGTTTTAAAACTACTACTTAATTCATGGCCCATCACCAATATCCAAGATAGTATACAATTTTTAAATTCTGTACCCTGTCTTAGTGACTTCCAAACTAAACGAAATGAAAAGACCTCAGGCAGTCTGTGTTCACACATGGTGGCAAAATTAATCTTAAGTGACTTGGATCACTGCGCTGGGGATACATCAGAACTTCTTCTCAGGCTACTTCTGAGCATACTATGTATGTCCCTGTGCAGAAGCCTACCTGTTTAACTCTAGATAAAACAAGACTTTCTGAGCACTTACTCTGAGCAAAGCATGGTGCCGCAAGTACAAAGGTGGATAAGACTCAGTCCTTGATTTGATGGTCTTCATTGGAATAGGTTTTCAAACTGTGATGTCACTGTGTATTCTGGGGGCAAAAAGTCCGCTTTTCTTGATGGGTTTGAAAATAGGAATGAGTTTACTTATAGGTACACATTGTGTCATTAATGTGCTTGACTCTCCATGGTGCAAAACTTCTTCCTACTGCTGATCAATTGCAAACATGATAGAACAATGAAATATGGTAGAGAGCCTAGCCTGGTACACGCAGTCGTCCTTGTCTGATGTGGGTCTCTCTGAGAATAAAACTCCTCAAAGGGCCAGAGTGTGCCCTTTCTTCATTTTCCTTACACATGGGTGTTATCTAATACTGATCTACAGTCATGTGACACTTTACAAATGGGATATGTTCCAAGAAATCTGTCATTAGCTCTTTTTGTCACTGTGTGATCACAGAGTGTACTTACACAAACCTAGGGTGGTATAGTCCACTGTACCACCAAGGCCACAGAGTATAACCTAGGCTACACTGTATCTAGGCTATATAGTATATAGCATGTAGCTCCTAGCCTAAAAACTTGTACAATATGTGACTGTACTGAACAGTGTAGCAATTGTAACTCGGTGGTAACTATTTGTGTATCTAAACATACCTAAACACAGAAAAGGTGCCATAAAAATAGAGCACTATAATCTTTTTCTTTAATTTTTTTAATTATTATTATACTTTAAGTTCTGGGGTACATGTGCAGATCATGCAGGATTGTTACATAGGTATACAGATGCCATGGTGGTTGCTGCATCCATCCCCCTGTCATCTATATCAGGTATTTCTCCTAATGTTAACCCTCTCCAGTCTCCCCACGCCCTGCTGTCCCTCCCCTAGACCCCACTCCCCAAACAGACCCCAGTGTGTGATGTTCCCCTCCCTGTGTACATTTGTTCTCATTGTTCAACAGCCACTTATGAGTGAGAACATGTGGTGTTTGGTTTTCTGTTCTTGTGTCAATTTGCTGAGTATGATGCTTTCCAGCTTCATCCATGTCCCTGCAAAGGACATTAACTCATCCTTTTTTATGGCTGCATAGTATTCCATGGTGTATATATACCACATTTTCTTTATCCAGTCTATTGTTGATGGGCATTTGGGTTGGTTCCAAGTCTTTGCTATTGTAAACAGTGCCACAAAGAACATATGTGTGCATGTGTCTTTATAACAGAAGGATTTATAATCCTTTGGGTATATACCCAGTAATGGAATTGCTGGGTCAAATGGTATTTCTATTTCTAGATCCTTGAGGAATCCCCAAACTGTCTTCCACAATGGTTGAAATAATTTACACTCCCACCAACAGTGTAAAAGTGTTCCTATTTCTCCACATCCTCTCCAGCATCTGTTATCTACAGATTTTTTTAATGATTGCCATTCTAACTGGCATGAAATGATATCTCAATGTAGTTTGGATTTGCATTTCTCTAATGACCAATGATGATGACCATTTTTGCATATGTTTGTTGGCCACATAAATGTCTTCTTTTGAAAAGTGGCTCTTCATATTCTTCACCCAGTTTTTGATGGGGTTGTTTGATTTTTTCTTGCAAATTTGTTTTTGTTTTTTGTAGATTCTGGATATTAGCCCTTTGTCAGAGGGGTAGCTTACAAAAATGTTTTCCCATTCTGTTGATTGCCATTTCACTCTAATAATTGTTTCTTTTGCTGTGCAGAAGCTCTTAAGTTTAATTAGATCCCATTTTTCTATTTTGGCTTCTGTCGCCATTGCTTTTGGTGTTTCAGTCATGAAGTCCTTGCCTATGCCTATGTCCTGAATGATATTGCCTAGATTTTCTTCTAGGGTTTTTATGATGTTAGGTCTTATGTTTAAATTTTTAATTCATCTGGAGTTAATTTTTGTATAAGGTGTCAGGAAGGGGTCCAGTTTCAGCTTTCTACACATGGCTAGCCAGTTTTCCCAACACCATTTATTAAACAGGGAATCCTTTCCTCATTGCTTCTTTCTGTCAGGTTTGTCAAAGATCAGATAGTTGTAGGTGTGTGGCTACTTCTGAGGCCTCTGTTCTGTTCCATTGTTCTATATCTCTGTTTTGACACCAGTACCATGCTGTTTTGATTACTGTAGCCTTGTAGTATAGTTTGAAGTAAGGTAGCATGATGTCTCCAGCTTTGTTCTTTTTGCTTAGGATTGTCTTGGCTATGTGGGCTCTTTTTTGGTTCCATATGAAGTTAAGGTGTTGTTTTCCAGTTCTCTGAAGAAGTTCAATTGTAGCTTGATGGGGATAGCATTGAATTTGTAAATTACTTTGGGCAGTATGGCCATTTTTAATGATATTGATTCTTCCTAATCATGAGCTTGGAATGTTTTTCCATGTTTGTATCCTCTCTTATTACTTGAGCAGTAGTTTGTAGTTCTCCTTGAAGAGGTCCTTTACATCCTTCGTTAGTTGTATTCCTAGGTATCTTATTCTCTTGTAGCAATTGTGAATCAGAGTTCGATCATGATTTGGCTCTCCATTTGTCTGTTATTGGTGCATAGGAATGCTTGTAATTTCTGCACATTGATTTTGTATCCTGAGATTTTGCTGAAGTTTCTTATCATCTTAAGGAGATTTTGAGCTGAGACGATGGGATCTTCTAAATATACAATCATATTGTCTGCAAATAGAGGCAATTTGACTTTCTCTTTTCCTAATTGAATACCCTTTGTTTCTTTTTCTTGCCTGATTGCTCTGGCTAGAACTTTCAATACTATGTTGAATAGAAATGGTGAGAGAGGGCACCCTTGTCTAGTGCCATTTTCAAAGGGAATGCTTCCAATTTTTTTCCCATTTAGTATGATATTGGCTGTGGATTTGTCATAAATAGCTTTTATTATTTTGAGATATGGTCCACTGATACCTAGTTTACTGAGAGTTTTTAGCATAATGGGCTGTTGAATTTTGTTGAAGACCTTCTCTGCATCTATTGAGATAATCAAGTGGTTTTTGTTTTTGGTTCTGTTTATGTGGTGAATTACATTTATAGAATGCATATGTTGAACCAGCCTAGTATTCCCAGGATGAAACCTACTTGATTGTGATGGATAAGCTTTTTGATGTGCTGTTGCATTTGATTTGCCAGTATTTTATTGAATATTTTTGCATTGATGTTCATCATGGATATTGGCCTGAAATATTCTTTGTTAGTTCTGTATTTGCCAGATTTTGGTGTCAGGATGATGATGGTCTCATAAAATGAGTTAGGGAGGTTTCCTTCTTTTTGTATTGTTTGGAATAGTTTCAGAAGAGATAGTACTAGCTCCTCTTTATGTATCTGGTAGAATTTGGTTGTGAACCCATCTGGACCTGGACTTTTTTTGGTTGGTAGGCTATTAATTGCTGCCTCAACTTCAAATCTTGTTATTGGTCTATTCAGGGATTCAACTTCTTCCTGGTTTAGTCTTGGGAGGGTGTAAGTGTCCAGGAATTTATCCATTTCTTCTAGATTTACTGGTTTATGTGCATAGAGTTGTTTGTAGTAATCTCTGATGGTAGTTTGTATTTCTGTGGAAT
>PVKP010039034.1:0-20453 GCA_004027715.1 Plecturocebus donacophilus
TTCCTTCACTCCTGGAGGTGCAGCCTCAGCTCCTTGTCCTCTCATATTCTCCAGAGTCCTCTGCCATCTCTGTAGTGCCTTTTGTGATGATACTTCCATAGAGCACAGGTGCATCAGGTTCATTTTATATAAACTTTCCCAAGGGACGTTCGTTGATTCTTTCAGTAAATATTTATTGAGCATCCGCTACCTGCACACATTGTACCAGGCATTGGGATATGCAAACATGGCCCTGCCATCCTTGAGATCTGCCTAGGTAGCTTTTGTTTTTGAGACAGGGTCTCACTCTTTTGCCCAGGCTGAAGTAAAGCAGCATGATCATAGCTTACTTCACCCTCAACCTCCCAGGCTCAAGTGATCCTCTCACCTCCGCCTCCCAGGTAGCTGGGACGATGGACGTGTGACACCATTCCCAGCAAATTTCTTTTTATTTTCATTTTGGTAGAGGTAGAGTCTCACTATGTCACCCAGGCTGATCTTGAACTCCTGGGCTCAAGTGATCACCTGCCTCAGCCTCCCAAAATGCTGGGATTACAGGTGTGAGCCACCACACCAGCCCTGTGTAGCTTTTGAATAAATGATCACATGCGGATCCCATGTGCATCTGACACCACTTCCTTCTCTCTCTCTCTCTCTCCCCTCCTCAGTTCAGATTCTTTCCCACTTTTATAAAATCTGTAAAACCCACATCTATAATATAAGAAGTTTGGATTGGTACCTTGAAGTTTCCTTTCATTTCTAAAACTCTTGATTCTAGGAAGTTTCGCAGCAGCATGAAGGTTTATTTTTAGAAGCCAGAACTGAAGCTGACAACTGTCAGTCAAAAGCAGCATAGCTTCCACCATTGCCAGGGGCAGCCTTCAGAACGTGCTCAGAGTGCAGAGCAGAGGGGGCAGTTTCCTTGCAGTTTCCGGCTGTGCGGTGACAGTGCTGGTGCAAGAACTTTCTCAGCCCAGCTGAAGGTGCCTGTGGCAGGCACAGAGCAGGGAAAGGACATCTCTGCCTGTGAGGAGCCCGGAGATGCAGAGGAGGAGCCACATGGCCTGGGGACAGTTGGTTTTTTAGTGTCATGCCCCTTTTCTTGGTTCTCCAGGTGGTAATCTTGGTTCAACAGGTTTTGAAGGTTAGCAGCCTGGGCAAGTGCAGCCCTGGGGCAGAGCGATGCCCTATACTATAAGGGCTTTCACACCTGCACTTCCCTGAATCTCCCCACAGCCCTGTAAGACACAGAGAGCAGGTGGTATTGATCCCATTTCTTACATGAAGTCACTTAGGCTTGCAGGGGTTACCTGCTGGGCAGCTGGGCAGCCGAGAGCCAGCTTCTCCCCTCGGCCTCGACCTGCCTCTTCTCTCCTCCATTCCCAAGGCATCGCAACCCCTGCTCTTGCATTTACTTCCCACGCAAACTTAGCTACTCAGTCATTGCTCTGGAATATGGAGTTCTCATCTAGAAACTGAAGGGATGGGATTAGGTAACCAGTGAGGTCCCTTCTGCAAGTCTGTGCCTCTCTTCTTTGTAAATGTCGTATGTGGGGTTCTATACAGAGCACATTTTCTTCATTGTAGTCCCTCAGGTGCATTGAGCTCTCCTGAATGCCTTCTCAGCAGAGAAGCCCCATTGCCACTGGCCATATTAAGGGCCCTCTACTGTTGCGCTTTGCCGCTCTCTCATGCAGCATCGGTCTTGCGCCCTCCTGTTCTGAGGTTGGCTTTGGCCCATAGGATGTAGGCAGCTGTGGTGCATGAAGAGATTGGAAGGAGCAAGTGCATACCTCTCCTTTTTTGGCTTCTCTGCCTTGGCCATGAAAAAATGACCAGGATAGATCACCTGGGTTCTGAAAACCTGGGGGTTTAGTAAACATTTGTTATGGCTGGGTACAGTGGCTCACGCCTGTAATCCCAGCACTTTGGGAGGCCGAGGTGGGCAGATCACCTGAGATCGGGAGTTCAAGACCAGCCTGATCAACATGGAGAAACCCCGTCTCCACTAAAAAAATACAGAATTAGCCAGGGGTGGTGGCACATTCCTGTAATCCCAGCTACTCGGGAGGCTGAGGTAGGAGAATTCCTTGAACCCAGGATGCGGAGGTTGCGGTGAGCCAAGATTGCACCATTGCGCTACAGCCTGGGAAACAAGAGTGAAACTCCAAAAAAAGCAAAGAAAAGAAAAACGTTTATTATATGCCCCATCGATTTTGTGGTGGTTTGATACCCACCGTAATTGACCAGGAGCCTATCAGTTAGGTCTGCACAGCTGACTAGAGAACTGTCTTCCAGTTACTCTCGATTGTGAACCAAGATGAGGTGTTGAAGGGATGGTGTGTGTCCAGGTGTGTTCCAGGAGAGCCCAAGTTGTGCATCGGCATTGTTGCCTCAGTTGCGTAGTTTCATGCTGCCAAGACCCTGAGCCTTTGACTGGCTCTACTAGACTGCATTCTTCTGACAGGCGGGGCAACTGCAGGATGAGCTCCACTTGAAAGATTCTAGATCAAGAAGTGAGTGAAAAAAAGAAGTTCCAAATTGGCCAGTGGTCCCAGAAAAGGTCCATGGGAAAGCTGAATGGGAACTCAGTACAACCAGCTCAGATCATCTGGGCCTCAGGTGTGGTCAGTTTATCCCCACAAGAGCATTTGGATGAGAAGGAAGAAACTAACAGTTGGACAAAAATAGTAATAATGGTGATGGCATTTGGACAAACTCCAATAGATTCCTATATTTTTTGTAGGAATTTTTTAATTCATTTGAACGGAAGTCTTTGATGAAAGTGGCTAAAAATCTTAAGTAATTTAAGGGAATGTGTGGTATGTGGTAGGAGGGACATGAGAGGAAGAGATTAAATTAACTATCGTTCAAAAAATTAAGGCCCTAACAGTCTGCACTGCTGAAAGTGCAGGAAGCAAAGAGTAAGAAGTTTCGAGGAGAAATAAGTAACAAGATGAGAAGCAGACACAGCTTTGCTGCAGAGTGCGAAACCACCCGTGAATGCCATCCTGCCCTGAAACCTGTTCCTGCTTGTCCATCCTCACGTTCCTCTTTTCAGTCTTCTGCCGGCAATCTCTGAGATGAGGCACTGGTTCAGATGGGCAGGCTTCATCTCCCACTTGGCATTGGTAGGGCTGTCCTGCAGAACTGCTTACCTCAAAAGTCCTTGGATCCAGAATATGTGTCTTGGTGTTTCACCAAGCACCCAGCACTTGGAAAGGAGTCAGGAGGCAGACGCTAACCTGCGGTGCTCCAGTCCAGTGGAAACTGTCAGATGAGGCCGTTCACGTTGTTCCGTGAAGTCGATTAACGCAGGTGGCTCTTTGGGTCTTTGGTCAACTTTAATATGAGGAACGGTAAGAAATGAAATATACATTGTGGGAGATAAAACGAGAGGCATGATTCTGTTATCAACAAGCATAGCTTTTTGTGATGGTAAAATGCAGATAGCATACAGTTTTCCATTTTCACCATTGTTAAGTGTATGACTCAGTGGCACTAAGTACATTCAGTGTTGTATAGCTGTCACCATCATCCCCTCTAGGACTTCTCCATTATTGCAGAAGATGAGGGCACATCTCTTAGCTGCATAACTGACACCTACAAGTGGTGGATCTCCCATGAGCCAAGGCGCCTTCCACATGCTGTCAGTGCTTTGGGAGCTCAGAGGAAGGGTCATGGTCTAGCTGAAGGCTCTACTCTGTCTCCCTTGAAGGTCTTCTCACTTCCCAAGGTGAGATTGACCACGATCTCCAGCTCTCCCAGGGCTGTGCGTGGGGCTCCCAGGGAGAAACACATGAATGGCTGAGACAGCCTATGTGCTTCCTGGCCCTCAGCCCTGTCAGCATCTGTCTACATTCCATGTAGGAGCAGTACTTGCGGTCATAGACTTGTAGCGTTGTTGAGCCAGTCTGTCATCCGGCGTCTCTGTAGGGTGCAGGGATGCCTGGGAGTGCCTGTTCTTTACTTCCTGCCTGAGCCGGCTTTCTAGCTTTACCCCTGATATCAGCCAGACTTGGAGGTGTGATGGTTACTTTGATGTCTCTAGTCTTTGGCTGGACCATGGTACCCAGCTATTTGGTCAAATAGTAGTCTAGATGTTGCTGGGAAGGTATGCTTTTAATTAAATTTTAAATGGGTGACCTTTGAGGAAAGCACATTAGCATCCATAATATGGGCGGGCCTCAGCCAATCAGTTGAAGCTCTTAAGAAAATGACCGCTGGTTGGTCGTGGTGGCTCACGCCTGCAATCCCAGCACTTTGGGAAGCCAAGGTGGGTGGGTCATCTGAGGTCAGGAGTTCAAGACCAGCCTGACCAATATGGTGAAACCCAGTCTGTACTAAAAATACAAAAAAATTATTTGGACATGGTGGCGCATGCCTGTAATCGCAGCTACTTGGGAGGCTGAGGCAGGAGAATCGCTTGAACCTGGGAGGCGGAGGTTGCAGTGAGCCAAGATCACACCATTGCACTCCAGCCTGGGTGACAAGAACAAAAATCTGTCTCAAAAAAAAGAAAGAAAGAAAACGAAAATGATTACTGTACCCCAAGAAAGGAAATTCTGCCAACAAAGGACCTTTGAGCTTCCACAGCAGCCTGCCCTTGGTGGGCTTCCCTGATTTTGGACTTGTCAGCCTGTTTAATTGCATGAGCCAGTTCCTTAAGATAAATACCTCTGCCTCTTCCTCGCACTCTCGCCTCCCATACATAATTGTGTTTATATACACACACATTGCTTCTGTGTCTCGGAAGAATCCTGACTACTATGGGAGGCTTCCGCTGACCCACCTGGCCTATTCAGGCCTGTTTGCTTCTCTGGGTCTCATGGCTGTTGACCCCCTGGGAGTCTGACCTGGAGGGCTGGGCAATGCTTTCTTCAGAGTTGCTTTTCTAGAGCCTGAGAATCTTTCTGTATTTTTTTTTTTTTTTTTTTTTTTGTAAGAGTTTGGACAGATCCCTGTTTTCACCAAGTTTTACAGTAAAGACATGGGAAGATGAGACCTGCACCAATGCAAATCTAGGCATGGACTGTTTGGTTAACCACACCACCACAGAGTGAGCTTCGTGCTTGGCACCTAAGAACTGGAGATAGAGGGAGCCCTCACTGCCTCTCTAGTAGGAGAGATGGACACATTAAAAATATTCATGGACATAGCATGACAAGTGCAATACTGGAGGTGTGTCTGAACATCGCAGGGCTACAGAAAGGCACCTGTAGGGGTAAGAAACACCCCCAGAAGCATATACAGTAGGTTGTGTGGTGTGGCAGAGAAGAGAGGAGCCAGGAGCTCTTGCCACAGACCAAGCACCAAGAAACCCAGCGTTTTAACAGCAGCACCTAAGATGAGAATAAGCAGGCAGAGAATTATTTGTAAGGTAGAGCTCAGGAAATCTGGAGATATGCTTGCTCCATGCTAGTCCATGCCTAGATTTGCATTGGTGCAGGTCTTATCAAGGAGGCAATTCTGAGTGACAGCTCTGCTCAGGAGGCAGGGCTTCAGGTACACTCTGGGTATTGACATACCCTGGAAGTAAATGGGCTTGATAAGCCAGAATTCAAGATGGTAACCCCTAAGCAAAAGGACCCCGGCTTGCTGCCCCCTGCACACATCATGGATTGTGTTCAGACAGAGCCCTGATGACATCTGTGAGGGACGCTGTGAATGAGGTCCATGCGCCTCATGCTGCTAAGAGAGCTGACCTGGAAGCCCCTTTTCTCCCTCAGTCTCATCTGTGAATTCTGGCAGCTGCTTCTGGGGTTGAGGAAAGAATGATGAACATTTACAGAGTGTGTGCTGTGGGCCAGGCTCTGTGCTTGAACACTTCACATGCAGCATTCATTTTTTTTCACAAGGGCCTTATGAGGCAGGTAATGTCACTGCCACTCTTTCTCGGTAAGGAAACTGAGGCACAGAGAGATTTGCTACCTTGCCTAAAATTACATCTGTAAAGCAGTAGACCTGGGATTAAACCCAGTTATTCTGAACGTAGATCCCACCTTCTTAACCACTAGGCTATGTTGTCTCCCCCAAGGAGAGACCTTTTCCCAATTTAGACAAATCCAAGTATCTTTCTTATCCAACTTGATTATTGGTAGGATAGTGGCCTAGCATCCATGTCACTAATTTTCTTATTTCAAGACACACTATTTATGTTGAAAGAATTTAAGGAAGGTGCACTAAATGTTTTTTTCCCTTATTTAACTCTTAATCTTTTTATATATTAAGTGAAAGAAATGTTTTGCTCTTGACCTATAACTAATTGAATTGGCTCTAAAAGTGAGGGCCACCGTGGAATTAATTGGCTAGAGTGAATTTTGCTTGTGGATTCAGAAGGTGGGCAGGGCAGGACATGTGTCCATTTGTTTAATTGTGCAGTGAGGAGGATGCTGGCATGATATCCTGTCCATGTTGGATGTGGGTAAGTTGAGGATGGGATTGGTTGTGGTAGAAGACATCACCGTAGACCTCTTTGTGTCCTTGAGCAAGTAGCTGAGAACTACCTTCTTTCTCCATCTTTTGAATGAAGTGATCTGCCCATACCTCTTTACAATATAGGACTTCAAAGATGACAATAAAATATTAAGCACCAGATAAGTGCACCAGGTACTATGTGGATCAGATTCAGTCCTCTCCCTAAAGAACTTAGAACCTTCAACTGCACAGACGTGAGTATGTACAAAGAGCCCACATGCTGATACATGTCCCTCCTCCAACCTGCCATTTTGAAAGAGCCACCTCCGGCTTTGAGCTTTGGTATGAAATGAAGGCAAGGGTCCCACGGGGGCCAGTGGTGCTGAAGGTGCAACCAGAGAGGAGAAGGACGGAGAAGAAACTCAGCACATGAGCTCTTCCTGGGCATGGTCATGGTGAAAGGCATCAGAGAAAAACGGCGATGAGAGATGAAAGTCATCAGTACGGTGATGGCTTAGAGACTTTGCTGGAAGCCCCAGCTAATACATGCAGATGGCACAAGCAGCATCGTCCAGTAGGACTCTCTGCAGTGATGGAAATGTTTCATATCTGTGCTCTCCATGACAGCAGTTCCTAGCCTTGTGGGACTGTTGACTATTTGCATTGTGAGCACTGTGGCCACGGGACTGAATTTTTCATTTTAGTTAATTTCAGTGTAAATGAAAGCAGCCACATGTGGCTGAAGGCAACCACATTGGAAGCATAGTCAGAGAGCTTTGTTATATTAAAAAATCACTCCATGTGCACAATTTTCACTTAAAGACAATGGCCTTGCAAGGTGCATATGGTGGTGTTATCCTTATAGATAAGGAAACCAAGGCTCAGAGCAATTAAGTAACTTGCCGCAAACCCCACAAGCCAGTGAATGACAGAGCCCATACCCATGTATCCCGACACTCCGCCTCCCTGACTCCAATTCCTCTCATGAAAAGTGACTGTCATGTACATTTCACAGCTCTCGCAAGTGGCTGTCCCATGCAGATGTCCCAGGTGACAGCCACACACACCCATGATCTCATTCTGCATCTTCAGTGAGTGCAGATCGTGTGTTCCTGTGCTGTTTCCCCACAGCTGAATTACTTACACCTTCATGGTTCCTTGCACGCTAGCAATAAAAGACTCAAGCAAAGGATCACCAGTCCCTAAGATGTGATACCCTTCCCCCAAATAGGCTCTTCACTGAGAAAACTGATTCTCTTCTGTTCTGAAAGAGAAGTAGGGTCATTCATTGATCAAAACCAGTATAGCTGAACCAGGCTTTCTCTAGTTCTTTATGTTAGAGAGGCAGGAGGGTGCCCTGCTCCCAGCAACAGCTTAGTGGAACTATCAGCTGGTGAGTCAGCAGCTACCGCCACTAACCTTACTGTTCTTTTGAGAAGTTGAAGGAAAAGACGGACTAGATCCTGCCTCTGGAGGTTGTGGGGGCATTTCAGGAGAGCTAAGATAATGCCATGTGCTGTATGCGTCCCTCAGGGTATTAACTGCTATAATCCAGATTTCCTAAGATCCTTTTTGTTGTAATGTCAGTATAAAATATGCAACATTAGTGATAATACCCTAGGGGAAGGTATAACGCCATATAGTAATAAACTTCCACACCTACTTTCCTAAATACATGTATTTAAAAACTAATAAATCATAGGAGGAAAAAAAAAAAAAACTTTTCAGGAAAAGTGAAAAGCTTGGCAACCAAAAGGTGCATTTTCCTGCCCTAAAGATACTTGTCAACCAGTCTTGTAACTCAGAAGTTATCTATAGCAGGCTGCAATTTGCCCAGCGGTAGGAGGTCACCTATGGACACGTTGGTGGGACGTATTAGTATGATGGTGCTTTCTCTAGCTTTGTCTAGGGAGATATCTGACTTTTTGAAAAGCAGACCAGGAAGCACTCATGCATCTGAGTGAATGGTATTTCCTTCCGTGTCCTGTCTGGGGAGCTCTTGTAGAAAGTACCCAACCGAGCATCTGAATACATATGTGAGTTCCCAGTGATTCTGCTGTTTCTCAGATTATTGGCAGGATTCCTTAAGATAGTCTTTCAAACCTGGACACAATCTTTAGCATAGCTTGTATAGCTTCAGCATTTGTAGCAATGGGGCATGGTTGGGATGAGACTTCATTGGAGGTTGTTCATCCAGCTAAGGGAAACAAGTTACTACTTTAGACTGCTGACATTATTATGTCAAAGCAAACCAGGACCGTTTGGGTACTGGACCTGCCTGGCCATCAGACTAAGCAGTACCTCTTGGGCTGAGCATTTTCTGTTTTTCTTTTTTTTTTATTTTTGAGACGGAGTCTCCCTCTGTCACCCAGGCTGGAGTGCAATGGTGTGATCTTGGCTCACTGCAACCTCTGCCTCCCAGGTTCAAGTGATTCTCCTGCCTCAGCCTCCCGAGTAGCTGGCATTAAAGGCACCTGCCACCATGCTCGGCTAATTTTTGTATTTTTAGTAGATACAGGGTTTCACCATGTTGGTCAGGCTGGTCTTGATCTCCTGACCTCCTGATCCACCTGCCTTGGCCTCCCAAAGTGCTGAGATTACAGGTGTGAGCCACCATGCCCATCTGGGCTGAGCCTTTTCTTGGCCAGATTTTGACTGCCTTGTCCACAGTTCTTTCTAAATCATGTCCTCAACTGAGACTTTCAAGGTTACCATTTTTTGTATTATTTATTTAAATGAAAGTCCTGTTTTATATTCACTTTGAAAACTCATTATTTTATAGTAATGAGTGCTACACATTTGGGACTCTGTTTAGACTCTCAATGGTGCCACTTTTTGGCCTCATCCTTCGTCCAGATTTTCAAACAAGAAATTTTTGACCTTTGACTCTATGCCTTTGGCTCAGTGCCTGTCCAGTTCTCCTGTGACATCCTGGTCAAGTGTCCACTTCTTCAGAAGAGACGGGCTGGAGTCTGGAAAAATGCCAGTTTTCAGAGGTGCATATCTGGACACATGAGGCCAAGTAATTTCAAGACAGTCCTGCAAAAGGACTGCCTTCCGTGTTCTACCCAGGGCTTGTAAACTGTCCTCTGCACATCACTGGCTTTTGGGAAAATGTGTTAATCCCAGGAGATCAAGAGGCTGACCTAGTTTTCATCATTGTTGTCATCTCCAGGTGTGGAGATGATGCACAACAGACCCTACAGATACTGCACATTCCAAATACACATGGTTCACTCAGACCCTATAGATACTGCACGATACTGCGAATTCCAAATCCTCCTATGCTTGGATAATCCTGATAAGGAAGTTATTTTATGATTATTTTTAGTGGGTCTGATTAAGTTGTATTATATGTTGCATCAAAAACATTATAAGCCCAGCATATCTGTCATTTTAATAAATACTTTTTATACAGAAATAGCCACTTGAGTATGTAGTCAACATATCTGTGTAAACACATACACACACTTGCACTGTTTTATAATCTGGCTACTTACAAGGATATTGTGAACGTTTTCTATGTTATTAAACATTTTTCTACATGGTGATTTTTTAAAGTGTACCACATTCCATTATACCTACATATGTAATTTTAACCAGTCTCCTTTCATGTGAGATAATTAGGTCATTGTTAATTTTTTTTACCATTATTAAAAACTCTAAGATGGACATGATATTTTATGTATAAATCTCTTAACACATTTTGGATTGTTACCATGGATTGAATTCCTAAAAGTGGAACTCATGAGTAAAATAGCATGAATATTTTTAAGGTTTTTACAAAATTTATTTTTTAATTGACAAATAAAAATCATATATCTTTATACAACGTATTTTGAAATATGTAGACTCTGAAGTGGCTGAATCGAGCTAATTAACATATGCGTTAGATCACACAGTTACCATTTTTTGTGATGAGAACACTTGAAATTGACCATCTTGGCAATTTTCAAGAACATATGGTTAGTAGCTGTAGTCACCATGTGTTGCCATAGATCTCTTGACCTTATTCCTCTATGTAACTGAGAGTTTGTATTCTTTGACCAACATCTCCCCACTCCCACTTCCAGCCCCTGGTAACCACCATTCCACTGTCTCCTATTAGTTCGGCTTTAAGTTCACATGTAGGTGAGATCATACAGTATTTCTCTGTCTGTGTTTGGCTTATTTCACTTAGCTTCATGTCCTCCAGGTCCATGTTGTTGCAAATGGCAAGTTTCTTCCTTTTTAAAGGCTGAATAGTATTTCATTGTGTATATATGCCACATTTTCTTCATCCACTTATCCACTGATGGACATTTGTGTTTCCAAATCTTGGCGATTGTGAATAACGCAGTAGTGAAGATGGGAGTGCAGGTATCTCTTAGAGATCCTGATTTCAGTTCCTTTGGGTGTGTGCCCAGAAGTAAGATTACTGGATCATGTGATTGTTCATGTTTGAGGAACTTCCATACTGTTTTCCTTAACAGCCATACTTTAAGGTCTTTGACTCCTAGGGCCAAATTTCCCTCCGGAAAGGTTATACGTATTTAGACCAAATCAGCACAGTGCTCCTTTCCCCACATCCTCACTGGCACTGAGTGTTTGGACAGGGAAGGTGTTGCTCACTGTTGGTCTTCATGAAAGTACATTCAGCCAGTCAATTTCCTAGGGAATAAAACTGATGTCATCTCCACTCTGCTGGTTTCAGAAAGGTGGGCAAACACTCCATTTCTCAGCTATCATGTTTTAGTTCTTCAGATGCATAGAAGGGCCTGGTGTGGAAGCAGTATGCCCCAGTGTGTGTTAGAACTCTAAGATACTCACAGGATTCCTGCCCCTGGTGTGCACACGCCTCCTGGTTATTCACTCAAACACTAATGTAGGTGTTGATGAGAAGGAATTTGGATTTTGCAAATGTATTATAGTCCTAAATCTGTTAAAGAGAAATTATCCTGCATGGGGCCAAACTAACCACGTAAGCCCTGGAAAGGAACCAGGTTCTTGCTGACAGAAGAGAGTACAAGCACAAGAGGGATGCAGCCTCAGGAAGAGTCCCCATTGCTGGCCTTTTTTTTTTTTTTTTGAGGCTGAAGTGTAGTGGCACGATCTCAGCTCACTGCAACCTCCGTCTCCTGGGTTCAAGCGACTCTTCTCCCTCAGCCTCCCGAGTAGCTGGAACTACAGGCATGCACCACCATGCCTGGCTAATTTTTGTATTTTTAGTAGAGGGGAGTTTCACAATATTGTCCAGTCTGGTCTTGAACTCCTAAACTTGTGATCCTCCTGCTTCAGCCTCCCAAAGTGTTGGGATTACAGGCGTGAGCCACTGTACCCTGCCTTTTTTTTTTTTTGGGGGGGGCAGAGTTTTGCTCTTGTCACCCAGGCTGGAGTGCAATGGCACGATCTCAGCTCATTGCAACCTCGGCCTGCCAGGTTCAAGCAATTCTCCTGCCTCAGTCTCCTGAGTAGCTGGGATTATAGGCATGCACTACCACACCCAGCTAATTTTTTGTGCTTTTAATAGAGACAGGGTTTTGCCACATTGGTCAAGCTGGTCTTTAACTAACCTCCTGCCTCAGCCTCCCAAAGTGCTGGGATTACAGGCATGAACCACCTCGCCTAGCCGACCATTGCTGGCTTTGACAATGGGAGGGGTCACATGGCAAGGACTACACGTTGCCTCCAGGAGCTGAGAGCAGTCCCTGACTGATGGTCAGCAGGGACACAGGACTTCAGTCCTGCAGCCGTAAGAAAACAACAAGAATGCACATGAAGGCAGATCCCAAGCACCAGATGAGAACCCACCAGTCAACAGTTTGATCACAGCCTTGTGCTGAGCAGAAAAAACAGCCATGCCCTGCTTAGACTCCCAGCCTAGAACTATGAGCTCATAAATGGACACTGTTGAAGCCACTGAGTTTTTGGTCATTTGTGATGCAGCAATTAAAAAACCATAATACACAGCATTTAAAAATTTGAGTGTAGATATCTGTATAGGAACCCCAGACAGCATGCAGCTGTGTATGTTATTGTAGAAATAAGCTGTGCAGGCTCACATCCCATGAAATTCTAGAGCAGTTCTGGTTTGCAGTGAGTTACTGTCATCCAACAGCACATTTTGTGTTGTGTTCTGTTTTGTTTGTTTAAGATCTTCTTGCGAAGTCACATTTCTTGCCCCTGTACTGGAAGCAGTTGATTTTTTGAACATGTTCTTCTTCAATCCGTTAACTCTCCTGCCTCTAGCCCTTTGATGATGTTTACAGAAGCAGCATGAAACACGTTTAAAAATTGCTCCCTGAGTCCCACACATCCTCTTTGCTGGCCCTGGGCTCTTGGGTGAATATTTAGCCCTCAGTCCTGTCTTCTCTGAGCTGTGAGGGGAATTGTACCTATTCTGCCTACCTGATGGCAGTTACTGAAAAGAACCAATAAAACAGTCATTATGAACATGCCCTGTAAATTAAAAAGCTGTATTCAAGTGGAAAGTGCACAGATGTATGTATTCCTAACAGGTGAGGTTGCCTTTAATTTTATTTATACTGAAGTTAAGTCATTCCTGTGTTTCAGAGCTGGGGAGTGCGTTTGCATTGGTCTTCACTGCTGGGTTCTTTACCTGCTGGTGCTTGTTCTTTTCCTCCTCCGCCTTGACCTTTCCAAACTGAAGCATCTGGGGCTGAGTCACCAGCCTCAGGGCCAGGGTGTGCTTGGGGGTGACCTGGGGCCCCTGCGAGCTGAAAAGATGATGGGGGCTTTTCCACAAGCTCTCAGCCTCATGACTGAGACCCAGGCTTGCTGAATTCTCGGGCTCCCAGCCTCACGCTGCTGTGAGCAACTGACCTCTGTGTGTCTGTGTTAAAGATTTACGTCCACCTGAAGGAAGGCGGGGGCCCAGACGGCCTGGATGCACTGAAGAATAAGCCCCAGCTCCACAGCATGGTGGCCAGGAGCCTGTGCCGGAATGCTGCAGGCAAGAACTACATCATCTTCACGGGGCCCAGCATTACCAGCCTGACCCTGTTTGAAGAGTTTGAGAAGCAAGGTTAGTCAAGTGGGGAGCCCCTGGAAACACAGCCCTGCCTCCCCCAGGAAAGTGCTGGGAGAGATCCAGGTGGGGGTACAACTGTGTGGTGGCCAGCACAGACCACAGAATACCAGGTGATGAGGCCCTTCCTTGAGGGAACAGATGCATCAGCCACCCTGCATGCCTGGATCCTGCTGGGCACTAGAGATTGCAGGGTGAGTGAGCCACAGGCTCAAGGTCTAGAGGACATACTGGTGCAAAGCTCTGCCAAGTCTTCAGGGCATTTCTTTGTGTGTCCTCTGTTGGAAATCCGCAGCCATCAAAAGTCTGTGTCACCTGGGCACAGCTCCTAGTAAGGCTCTAGGAAGTCTCTGGAACTCACCCACCATCTATAACGTGGCCACTTCCCAGGAGACAGATAAGAATTGTGTGAAGACAGGAACAGTACAATGGGCCTCAGAAGAGTCTTAGGTACCCAGGGTGCTAAGATGCTTGGTACATGTGTGGCAAAGACTGGGCAAGCCTTCCTTGGCTCTGAATGAAACGGGCTATAGAAAAAGATGTGGACCAGTTCAGGAAGCCCTGTGGCAAGCTGCATTGGCCTTCACTTCATCCTACCTTTGGGGATTTAGATCCGGTCCACTCAGGAGAAGCACAAAAACTGCTGGCTCCCCTGCAGCAGCCAGTAGACTAGAATTGCAGGCCTGTGGCTCAGCAGCAGTCAGACATCTGACCTTCAAACTAGACCCTCTTAAGTAATGAGGTGTAGACAGCTGACATCCTGGAGCCCTGGCAGCTGCAGTGAGGCAGCAGCCCTGGACTTCACTTTCTGCTGGCCTTGGATGCATCTTACTCTTCTGCAAAGCCCAGAGCTCAATAGTTACTTGTTGGAAGAATCGAGGGTAGAGAGATCAGACTATGTGAAGTGGGGCTGTGAAAGTAAAGTGAGAGAAAATTGGCCCTGCAGCACAGTACTCAGCTACTTTGGGAGAATGGTGGGTTCTCTCCTTGAGCACAGGGTGAGAACCAGGACTGCCATCTCTCCTACCAGCTTGTGCAAGGCCAAGTGCAGGTACCGAGAGTGTGATGTTATGTGTGTTCCAGGGCCTGTTCCCTGCCTCACACCATCAACCTGGACTGAGAGTAGGGGGGAGGGGTGTGTGTTTCTGTGTGTGTGTGTATGGGTCTGTGTGGGTATGTGTTTGTGTGTCTGTGTGTGTCTATGTCTGTGTCTTGTGTGTGTGTGTGTATCTGTATGTGTGTCTATAAGTGTTGGTGTGTGTGTCGGTGTGCATCTGTGTGTCTGTGTGCATCTGTGTCTGTGTATGTCCAACTGTGTGTGTCCATGTGTGCATCTGTGTGTGTCCGCATGTGTCTGTGTGTGTATCTGTCTTTGTGGGTGTATGTGTGTTTGCATCTGTGTGCATCTGTTTGTGTTTTTGTGTATGTGCATCTGTGTTTGTGTATGGGTGTGTGTCTGAGTGTGCATCTGTGTGTGTGTCTAGTGTGTGCGAGTCTGTGTGTCTGAGCGTGAGCAAGTTTATGTTTGTGTCTGTGTCGAGTGGGGTGGATGCTGTGCAGACAAGGTGGAGTCGGGATGCCAGAGGAATATCCTGGGCCATCGATACAGTTCCCAAAGAGCTGGGTGTGCTGCTCCTGTGATTCTGAGAAGGGGATGCCTCTTGGCTCAGAGAATTAGAAGAAGGATGGGAAAAGAAACTTCTAGCTGGAAGAAAATATTTAGATATGGAATTTGGATTTTTTCAAGAGGTTAGGTAAGAGACAAAGATCTCGTTGCCTATTTTTAGAAGCATCTAAACTGACTGAGCTCTTCACCCAGAGAGTCATCATGTACCTCCTCTGCTGTGACTGAGGGCAGTGTCCTCCAGCGTGTCCACAAGGAGGGTTGCTAGTGGCTGCACCCCGCCTCCCCAGGATGCAGATTGCATTGGTCTGGGCCAGTGTCCCCTGACCCTGGGGGATTCTCACAGGCAGCCAAGTTTGAGGAGAAGAATTGTAGTGGAGAGTCTAGTTGTCCCTCCTAGGGTCACACAGACCAGGTTGTAAAATAAAAGCCAGAAAGGACATTCCTGCAATAATTTCTGTGTTTATAAAGGGATAGATGCATGGAAATGTGGGTGTTGCTGGGGTGTTCTTCTTTCCTTCTTGTGAATATGCAGCTTATCTTTGGCTGGTAGTGTAGATTGAGCCCCAGATGGGGGGTTTTGGACATCCTCACCCTTGTTCATGTCATCCTCCTCCCTGTTTTTAAGAACAGATTCTTCTTTTTAAATCTCAAGATGAGGGGCCAGGTGCAGTGGCTCACGCCTGTAATCCCAGCACTTTGGGAGGCCGAGGTGGGTGAATCATCTGAGGTCGAGGGTTCAAGACCAGCCTGACCAACATGGAGAAACCCTGTCTCTACTAAAAATACAAAAAATTAGCCAGGCGTGGTGGCACATGCCTGTAATCCCAGCTACTTGGGAGGCTGAGGCAGGAGAATCACTTGAACCCAGGAGGCAGAGGTTGCAGTGAGCTGAGATCACGCCATTGCACTCCAGCCTGGGCAACAAAAGTGAAACTCTGTCTCAAAACAAAACAAAACAAAATCTCAAGATGAGAGTAGCTTGAGTGGTCACATCGGTTGCTAAGAACAAAGCTGCGAGCAGCAGACCCCTCCTCTTTTCAGCAGCAAGACTCGAAAGCAGCTCTGGGCACATCTTCCTCTCCACAGGCCACAAGGAAGGGAATCTGGAAGAGGGAAAGATTCATTCAACTGTCTTTCTTCCAGAGCAGAGTGGGATGCGGGTATGAGGAAAGCAGATACATGGATATGGGATGTGTTCAGGTGACTCATGGCACTGTCGGTCCTCCCGGGGCCGAGAGTAAAGGCTGAGACGGCTCCCAGGGTCTCTGCGTCCCCTCTAGGCTGCTGGGGAGCAGCTGAGTGCTTGTGGCCTCTGTGGCCTCATGGCCCAGCAGGGTGGGGTGGGTCCATGAAATGGAAGGACCTGAAAGGCCTTGGGTCCAGGGTAGAAGTGAGCAAGTCCGCGGTGGGCGTTTGTTCGTACTGGTCTCTACCACCCACCAGCCACCCCATGAGAGTTTTCCAGGCCTGAGAGACCAAGCGCAAGCTCCTTCTCACTCAGGAAGCTCTCCGCCTACTCATGGAATGACACTTGGTTTAGTCCACATTCCTGGATGATTCTTTCCTTTGCATTGAACGTAGCTCCCCAGGGAGATGGGGGCTCCGTTTGACAGCTTCTTGGGGTGGACTGGCTCAGCGCTGGGCTCACGGCCAGCCACGTCTTGGTGAGACCACCAGTCAGGATGACGGAACTGTGATTGGGTTTGGACGCTGGACAGTCCTGGGCTTCGTGCCTGTCTTTGCCCTACCAGCTGTGAGCCTGGGGACTCGGCCTTGTCGGGCCTCTGTTCTTCTTCTCTAATGTGCATGCCGTCACCTATAGAGTGCAGAAATGTCTGGACGTAGGTGGGATGAGGAGTGCCTGTGTGCAGCGCTGTGCTGGACACTGAGGGTCCATGTGACAGCTCCTGCTGCCGCTGCCCCTCCATTGCTCGTGCTGTGGCCCTACATGCCATCTTAGCATACTGTGTGTTATTAGGGAAGAACCTAGGGACACTGTCACCGGGGGAGACCACAGAGGGATGCAACACCTCAAAACTTCAGCAGTTTCTTCTAGAGGGTCTGACTTCCAAGCATCAGCCTGAGGACCTGGCAGTCCTGTTCTTTCCTTGAAAGAACGGGGTGCACAGGGCGGAGGAGCCACTGGCGTCTCCCATGATGGTAAGTGTGTGATTCTTTATCCCTCTCCCCCCAGGGATTTACTGCTGTGGCTTGCTCAGCGCCCGGAAGAGTGACTGCACCGGCCTCCCACTGTCCATGCTGACCAACCCAGCCACGCCTCCAGCCCGGGGCCAGTACCAAATCAAGATGAAGGGGAACATGTCCTTGATCTGCTGGTACAACAAAGGACACTTCCGCTTCCTGACCAACGCCTACTCCCCGGTGCAGCAAGGTGAGCGTGGGCTCGCCATCAGCAAAGCAGGGCGTGGGGTGATTGGATGAGCTTGGCCGAGCCCAGCAGCTGCGGTGGACGTGGCGTCCACTGTGGGCTGTGCTGCTCTGGGCTGAGACTACCCTCGGTTATTCCCCAGTGTCTGGGGCCATGCTCCTAACTGTGGCAGCTGCTGGAAGCAGTGGGTAAGCAGTGAGGAAAGAGCTCCCCGTTCGATGTAAGCTGTTGAGCAGTTCCAGGCTGATGGGGTTTGCAGATGACTCAAGCAGCCTCTGGAAGCCCCCAGGTTGTACATGGGGTGTGATAATGGGCTGCATTTGAATGGCATTTCACTTTATCTTCTGGGATTCTGTGAAAAATCTGTTCTGATGGAAGGGAAAAATCTACTATTCTTATCTTTCAGTGTCTTTCTTAGAAGTTAATCAGGTGCGCTGTCTGGTTCATCAGCTGTTCCCTGATTTCTTCATTGATTTTATTCGGGATTTAAAATTCCATTTATAACAAAGCGAATTACTTAGCAAGGAGTCTATGCTTACAGTAAAGTACAGTGAAATCATCACTGAGCCACTGAAAAGAACATTGACAGGACAAAGGGGCCCTTCACAAAAGCTTTCCCGGCGGTGCGGTGCGTGAGGGCAGCGTCCTCTGCCTTCACACGGAGGCTTTGCTCAAGACAAATGACGACGAATGAAAAAAGGCCTCTTTCCCCTTCACTTGTCAGGGAACACTGCCAAGGAGCCCAGGTGTTTGTGTGCATATTTGTACTCTCACATGTACATGTGTGTGGTGTGTAAACTTGCCTGGCATGTTGTGTGTGGTGTATATGTGTGATGTGGAGTGTGGAGTGATATGTATGTGTGGTATGGTGGGTGTGGTGTGTGTGTGGGTATATGTTGGTGTAGTGTGTGTTTTGTGTGGTGTGGAGTATGTGATGTGTATGATGTGTGTGTGGTGTGTGTGTATATGTTTGGTGTGGAGAATGTATGTGATATGTATTTGTGGTATGGTGGGTGTGCTGTGTGTGGGTATATGTTGGTGTGGTGTGTTGGGTGCAGTGTGGAGCATGTTATATGTATGTTTATGTGATACGTGTGGTGTGTGTATATGTTTGTGTGGTGTGGAGTGTGTGATATGTATTTTTGATATGGTGTGTGTGATATATATGTATATGTTGGTGTGTTGTGTGCAGTGTGGAGTATGTGATGTGTATGTTTGTGTGATATGGTATGTGTGATGTGTGTGTATATGTGTGTATGGTATGGAGTATATATGTGATATGTATTTGTGGTATGTGGGTGTGGTGTGTGTGTATATGTTGGTGTGGTGTGCTGTGGTGTGGAGTGTGGATGTGGTATGATGTGTGTGGTATGACGGGTGTGGTGTGTGTCTATGTTTATGTTGTGTGTGTGGTATAGAGTATGTATGTTGTATGTATGTGTGATGTGTGTGTGATGTGTAAGTTTGCATGGTGTGTGCTTGTGGTCTGTATGTTGGTGTGGTGCAGTGTGATACACGTGCATGTCTGTGTTACGAGTGTGGTGTGTGTGGTGTGCATGTGTTGTATGTGTTTCTGTGGTACAGTTTGTGCATCCATGTTTAATGTATGTTGTTAGTTTATTCCCATCTTTCCCCTCCTGCCAGCTTAAGTTGCATCACACCTCAGTAGAGATTGCCATCGAGGGACCCCAGTAGATGGGCATCAGTACTCGATTTGGGTATGGAGGGCTGCAGGGAGCTGTGCTCTTGAGTGCTGTGTCCAGGATCAGTTGAAGAAGGGCTTGCGCCAGGCATGGTGGCACCCACCTGTAGTCCCAGCTACTTAAGGGGCTGTGGCAGGACATTGCTTGAGCTCAGGAGTTCAAGGCCAGCCTGGAAAACATAGCAAGACCCCCATCTATTAAAAAAAAAAAAAAGGAGGAGGAGGAAGAAGAAAGAGGAAGAGAAAGTAGAGGAAGAAGAGTGGAGATGAAGAGGATAAAGAAAGGCTTGGAATTGGCCTTGCAAGCTGAAGGCTAGAGTTTGATTGGACTTCCAGACCCCAGTAGTTAGGGTCTTGGTGCAGGACGAGGGAATTTCCAGGGAACATGTTAGAGAGTCAGGGGCAGAAACTGCTTCCCACCAAATTATTTTGATTATTTGTTTATTTTGGGGACAGCATTTTGCTCTGTCATCCAGGCTGGAGTGCAGTGGTACTGTCATAGCTCATTGCAGCCTCGAATTCCTGAGCACAAGCCAATCTCCCACCTCAGCCTCCCAAGGCTGGGACTACAGGTACATACCACTGCACCCGGCTAATTTTTTTTGTAGAGACAGACTCTCACTATGTTGCCCAGGCTGGTCTCAAACTCCTGGCCTCAAGTGATCCTCTAGCTTCAGCCTCCCAAACTGCTGGGTTTATAGGCATGAGCCGCAGTGCCTGGCCCCCCTGAATTACTTTAAGTCATGGCCTCTGAAAAGGTATCGCAAGGCAGGACATCATGTTCATCTGAGCTTAGTGAAAGGAGATAATGAAGAGAAAAGAATGCATCTTAAACCTTCTGCAGGATTTAAGGTGACAAATGTTAAAAGCCTAATTTTAAGGGTTGGTGCTCCGAAAGCAGACACCAAAGGAACATGTAAGGGGGATATTGATGAGGGAATTGATTTTTAAATCTGTTGAAATTTAGTGTTCGTGTTTAATGTAGTTACAATTTCTGGATCCAAAGTACTCTATTTTACATCATAAAGTTCAGAATCTTAGTATCTCTTAAAAATCCCAAGGAGTGGCCAGGCATGCTGGCTTATGCCCGTAATCACAGCATTTTGAGAGGCCGAGGCAGGCAGATCATCTGAGGTGGGGAGTTTGAGACCAGCCTGACCAACATGGTGAAATCCCATCTCTACTAAAAATACAAAATTAGCTGGGCGTGGTGGCGCATGCCTATAATCCCAGGTACTCAGGAGGTTGAGGCAGGAGAATCGCTTGAACCCGGAAGGTGGAGGTTGTAGCGAGCCGAGATCGCACTATTACA
>PVKP010039035.1:0-20451 GCA_004027715.1 Plecturocebus donacophilus
ACTATGCCCGGCCCTGGCTGTAGACCTTAATTTCTGTCCAGTCTTTGACACTTGTTAGCATGAGAAGGCATATTTGCATATATACATGGGTCTACACAACACACATATTAACATGCATTCACCTGATCTTGGCATGGAGTATACTGCTGAGGAGGGGGATGATGGCAGCAGAGCTGGGGGACCCATGAGCAAATTCCCATAATAAAAAAACAATTGTAATCTTAGGTCCTACCAGCCCAGGAAACCCCACCAAGATCCTGTAAGAGAGGGTCTCCCTCCTCTTCCCTGGCAGTGAAAGATGAGGATCCTGGAATGGCTGCAAGGTCCGTGCTGAGTGAATTGGTAAGGAGGAGCATTCCATTGCATGGGAGGCAGAACAATCATATCTATTTTTTACCAACTTTCTGGAGCATGAAAGGGGAGAAAGAGAGTAGGAGGAAGACTTGATTTAGGACAGACAGGAGAGACAAAACAATATATCTCCCTTGTAAACTTTTTAACGTTGAAGATTTAGGGGGAGCACATCTCCAAGGGTGCCCTTATCCAAAGACTACTATTGCTATGATTTTGATGAGTTTGTTTCTGCCTTTTCTTTATGCAATTTTTTTTTGTGTGTGTTACCAAGCAGTCATCATATTGTTCATATAAACCTAAGCATTTTCAGGTTGTTACACTGAGAATATCATTATTAAAGGCATGGACATACTCAATATTTAGTTTATCTTTCCCTTATGTATTGGAAGCCAGAACTATTTCTGATTTCATACTTTTTCGTATTTTGGAATATTTGCATAGACTTGAAATGCTCCAATGACCATTTCCTCTGAGCATCATGTCAGCACTCTAAAAGTTTCAGTTTTGGAGCATTTCAGATTTCAAGTTTTCCTATTTGGGAGGCTCAGTCTATATGATCACAAGAAACAGGCTTCTCTGGTTGAGTTCTACAACTTAGACACAGACTATCACCTTACATTTACCAGACACTTGAACTAAGTAAAATAGCTATCCAATCTGGAGAATACTTTTATGTTTTGTGTTTGTTCCAGTTCAGGTTTTTATTTTCATTTTAAAAATTTTATACAGGTTCAATTATTTTTTTCCAACCAGGTTTGCTGGGCTTTTGGAAAATCTTTGGTTTCGTTAATGGCAAAAGTTGAAAAACATCATTTGGGTTTGGTCTGGCTTTTGGTTGAAGAGAGTAGTTTGGGCTGGTTTGGGGTTTAGTTCAAAGCCTGCCCATGAGAATCTGATTCTTTTCTTCAAAAAGGATGTCCAGGGTGTGCAGGGCATGGGAGAACAGCAACACCCCAGATGTCAGTGCAGCTGCAAATACTAAAAGTTGCTAAACTTTAGGCTCTGTATCAAAAAGTTACTTGAAAACTGTGGCCCACAAGCACCTTCTAATATAATAGTATTAAGGTCTCAGAACCGCGTAATTCACATTAGAGGGCAACAGCAGAAAGTTTTTGTTATTGTTCTGTTTTGTTTGTTTTTATATGTAGCATAAGAGTTTAAAAAAAAAAATACCATAAGCACTCAGAAGAGCCTGCAGCAGAACCAGGTCTCATCCTGAAAGTCCAGCATATATTCGTATATTTGTTCTAAATTCATGTCCATTGATGAATTTCAACTTCCTGCCTCACACTATTTCAGAACCATGGAATTTGTAGAGAATGTTGGAATCACCCACTAAAACATGACTTTTGGATTTATTTGCCCCAACTACTTTGAACCAGAGAGGTTAAATAAATTTCCAAGTCATCTAATGAATACACGAGGGCACCGAAAACATCTCAGGACTCCTGACATCTCATGTCCTGCTCTAACCTTCAGCATTTCCTCATCTTCAGGACGGTGGGTATGTTACTTAATGGTATCCCTTAATTCCCTGGAAAGTCCATGGTGATCCATCATGCAAGTGAACAGGGCATTTTCTCACTTCCTTTTTTGGCATCTCAAATACTGAATAGAGAATTCGGTCCATAACACTGAAGAACAATTAGTACATAAATGTGCTATGATTTTATTTATTCATCCTAGTTTCCCCTGGCCATTCCAGCAAATCAGCACAGATGAAGTCCCCATGAATGATAAGAATCCACATTTTGCTGGATCTCACAACTATGTGCTTAGGGAGGACCTTGGCCCCTGCCAAACCTCCTCTGTTTTCCTTCAGCCTTCCATCTCCTTGGGTCCCAGAAATGAATCCATGGGCATTTCAGAGGGGACAAAACAGAATGACAGATTTCAAACTCAAGCTCTATTCCGAACTGTGGCTACTCAGTGCTCCCTAGGGTGTTTCGTTTTAACTGGCTCCAGTTGGCTCCATCTGGTTGCCTAACCCCTTGGGCCACATTATTCCAGCTGCCCATTTCCTCAGTGACATATGCCTCTGGTGACCCACCCCATGAGCTCCCCAGACACACTCAGACAACTCTTATTTCCAACTTAGGCCTCCTCTGTTTGTCTTAAGGTATATAGTACCTGTGGGTAGATGAAAATATTATATACTCAGGACTTGAGCTATCATATAAAGATGATATTTAAATATCATCACATGAAATAAGTAATCATGTTAAATAAGTAATAAGAAATGAGCAATGAGAAGGCACATTGTAAACTACAAAGTGCTCTGCAGATAACAGTCTGATTTGCCAAAAATCAGCCTGCCACCCCATCTGCCTGCTGGTGTTTTCCATTTCACCAAATCCCTTGTTAGGGGCAGGGGCAGGGGGATATAAGGTCCATTTCTGCCTTTAATTAGGTTGAATTAACCTGATCAAAATCATGTTTCTAGTAAATATTTACTGGTAATAACTCACACTGCATGAAATGTTTTCCATAGCCTTTGAGGGTTTTTCCTTATTTTCAGTTCTAGTTTTGCTGAGGCTTTCTAAAGCCAATCCTGAAACTGGCTTGTGGGAGGGGGCTCCAGAGACCCTGTCTTTCAGAGGCACAGTGGTGTCCTCCCTTGCCCCACAACTTGCCCCATAATTCCCCTGAGTCCTGCCCTCATAAACACCTGGGAGCAAGCCCTTGACACCCGACCTCTTCACATAAAACCTGCCAGTTTGGGATGCAATGGTCATTTCTGGCCAATTGTCCAGGAGTAAGACTAGATTGTCTGCAAATAGAGCCAATAATAATTCTTTCCATCCTTTATGAGCATCAAGACGATTCTTTCTCCCCCTTGACTCTGGGCTGACCTGGTGGAATGTGATCTTCTGGGACTTCTGAGTCCCGGCTTTAAGAGGCCTGGTAGTTTCTGTTATGTTGGAGCTCTGAGCTATCCCTTGTAAGTCAGACTACCCTGCTGGAGACAAAGGTCCTACCAGCTCTCAGCTGCTGCAGCCACAGCAGCTGAAGGGCCAAGCATATAAGTCTTTCTTGATTTATTCAGCCTCAGTCCAGCCTCCAGCCGTAGAATTGCAAGCAAATAAATGGTTCTTACCTTAAGCCACTAGTTTTGGGGTGGCTTGTTAGGCAGCAGTAGGTAATTGATACACCATCTGTAGCAGGTTGATTACTGTTGCAGCCTGTATGCAATTAACTTGAAACTTATGGGGAAATGTGAGCAAATTTGCATAATTAACTCAGGATCCTTCTGGGAGAAACCAGAATTCTCTCCTCCAAGATTCCATATTGTGAACATTAGTCAGGATAAATCCAAAGCCCAGGCTATCGTCTGGGGACATGAGAGTGCAATATATCTCCTGAAATAAAACCAGTGGAGTGGCAGTGATCAGTGCTTAGGACCACATTAATGACCACCGTGCTTCCTGTACACAGGCAGTGGTCACAGACAGAGGGGCTCTCTAATTCCCTACCTAGTTCGGTTCTGTTGAGAAGAGCCAGATGGACATACTGGAGTTTCCTTGCAGTATGAAGAAGGGGCAGTAAAGGGAGAAACAGGGTTGATAGAGAGTCAGTATACTGGGACCTCAAACACTGCCCTCTGAGACAGTAGTAGGGTGTTACATTTCAATTCCTAAAATGTAAAGTCAGACATCCTAGTTGTGTTACTATTACAATTTTCAGTTTAATTTTCTTTTAAAAAGTAGGTACTCAATCTTGAGCAGGAAAACATTTTTGAAAAATTAAACAGTCACAGAAATTGTAAAGAAATACCCTGTTCATAAGCTGTGTCATTCTGCCTTTCCAAATGCATACTGTGTGTAGCAGAACACAAAGAAATAATTTTTAGCATATGAAGAAAATTGTTCATAATGTCCCACACCTAGGGTATGAAAAGAAGCCTCTGCCTTCATTGAATGTATGAATGGTTAACATCTTGATTTTCTTAAAAAACAAACCTGAAAGAAAAGTGATTTTGGATTTTTCTGATATGCGTATGTGTGTGTTTTCCAAAAATCAACAAATCAGAACACAACTCCACCTCACTGAACTTGAACTCCAAACGTGTGCTTAAGGGAGACAGGGCTGATGGCATAGGGATTTGAAGGTCCCATTAGCAGTCATCCACACCTATTACCTTGTCTCTCTGGATTTCCTTTTATGCCATTGTTCCAACACTCTTTGCAAAATGAACTGACAGACAGATTCTGAAATTTGCATGCATTTCCTTCTTGATAGTAAAAATGCTTCAAGATGTGGCTTGGAGAGCTGGGTGGCTGAGGCTTTGAAAAGCCCTTCCTGGTCTCAGCCTCATTTCTCACAGTGGAGTGGTACCTACAGTTGGTCCTCCTGATAGCAGTGACCCCTTACCTCCTCTTCACCCAGAGGAGTCCTAAAAGGGACCATGTGACCTGGGAAGGTGACTTTCTCCAGAGCACTTGAAGGTCAAGGTTCAGAGAGGTGGGGATGGGCAGTGAGGGGCTATAGAAGGCAGAATGTGTAGACACAGTGGGTTTGCAAATCCTGTTCAGTGACTCCCATCATGGCTGGAGCTAATCCAGTGACTAAGGAGGGACTCAGGGTAAAGGTGAAGACATTTACTCATGGTCATTCTGCCATCTCACGGCTGCAAGGGGGAAGGAAGTCATCCTGTAGTCACCCCACTTCCCTGCCTACAAATCTGTCAGGACTTTTCCTTGAGCTTTTCCTCTGGAGCTGTCTCTCTAGCAGAGTTTCTTAACCTGAGGTTAACTTTTCAGGGGTTCTATGAATCTGAAGAAGGAAAAAAGAACAACTTTATTTTTATTCCCCTAAAGGTGAAATTTAGCATTCCTTTCAAATGCAATCTTTTTCACTGGCAATCACAGATATTTTCATATTATAGTTACACATGTCAAGAAATATTTTTTATATTATGGTCCCACCACAAGATCTTATTATTTAAGGTCTTAATAAAGAAGTGTATATAAAATTCTATCATGTACCTCACACCCATTAGGATGGCTACTATCAAAAAAATAGAAAATAATGAATGTTGCTGAAGATCTGAAGAAAGTAGAATCCTTGGGCACTCCTTGAGGGAATGTAAAACGGTGCAGTTGTGTGCAAAGCAGTATGGTGGTTCCTCAAGAACAAAAACATAGAATTACCATAGGCTCCAGCAAGTCTAATTCTGGATCTATACCTGAGAGAACTGAAAGCAGGATCTCAAAGAGATATTTGTACACCCATGTTCATAGCAGCATTATTCACAATAGCCCAAAGGTGGAAGCAACCCAAGGATATATTGATGGATGAATGAACAATATGTGGTATGCCCATTCAATGGAATATTATTCAGCCTTAAAAAGGCAGAAATTCTGACATATGGATGAACCTTGAAGCCATTATGCTAAGTGAAAGCCATTATGCTAAGTCACAAATGGGCTGTATGATTCTACTTATGTCAGGTAGCTAAGACTGTTCAAAATCACAGAGAAGTAGAATGGTGGTTGCCAGGCGGTGGGGGTACAGGGGAATGCGGAGTTAGCATTGGGTAGAGTTTTAGTTTGCAAGATGAAGAACTCTGTAGATGGACAGTGGTGATGGTTGCACAACAATGTGAATGTATTTAATACCACCAGAACTGTACACGTCAAAATGGTTAAGATGACTTTTTAAAAAGCTATCCCAAAAAAAGAACCCCCAAAAAACTGTATCACAAATTCAGTTTTTAAAATATTGCTAATTATATTTTGATATGGCTGTTTCCTTTATAATCTCAAGTGTTTTATTTTATACATTTAAAAGATGATTCTGGGGAGGGGTCCCTGGGCTTCTTCAGGCAGCCAGAAGGGTCTGCAGCACACAGGCTTGAGAGCCCCTGGTCCAAGGCTCTGCTCCTCAAACTGCCTGGACACAGAATTGGTGCCTGGATAAACAAAAATGGTCCCTGGAAAATCTATTTTACTCAAGTGTTACACCTTTTGAACATATTTAAGACGACTTGGATGTATCATGGAGTAGAAAGCAAACTTTACAGAACTCTCAGGATAAAACATGAAATGTTAAATGCATTTTGCACGTGTGGCTGGTTGTTTGGATATATCTCCAAAACTTCAGGGGTTTACAGTCTTCTCTGTGTTAAGGATGGGTATGTTCCCTGAAAATCTGAGATGTCAGTTTCCTCTTTAGCCTCATGGCCTTTCAAATTAAAAAGGCTGTGTTGGGTGGCTGAAAGAGGAAAAGTTTCTGCAGAAGAAAAACCTGTGTTCAAATCTGAGCTCTACCAGTTACAGCTGTGTGGCTGTGGGCCCGTTCCCCACCTACCCTGGGCCTCCGTTTCCCCGTCTGTAAAACACAGATAGATGGCAGTATCTACCTCATATACAAAACTTCTAGTCCCTAGAAGGGGCGCAACACAATTTAGCTTCAAAACAGCAAAACCAAGCTCCTTCTTGTCTCTGGATACGCTGTCTCCAGGGCTGTCATGGCCTGGGTACCAACTTTCGTCTCAGCTCCTCCACCGGACTCCAGTGACATGGGATCTCCCTTTCCATCTCCTGGAGTCTGGATTTGGGGGTCCTTAGTATTTTGGCTGTCTCCTCTTGAGCACCTCCAATTTGTCAATAAATCTGAACGAGCTGGTAACAGCCTCAGCCAGGCTAGTGGAAAATTCGCTGGAGCTGAAGTTACCCCTCCCTCACCCCTTCACTGCCTAGGAAGACCTCGACAATCTCCACAGCTTTTATCAGCAAACAAGACTGGCGCTGAGCACCACAACCCTAATCACCAGTAGAGAAGCTGGGTCCAGGGGAGTGGGAGGCAGCGCAGAACCTTGGGAGGGCCTGCACCTGCTGAGCATGCACGTGGCAGGCTCACCTGAAGCCCGAAGGTGAGCCCGCACAACGCACGCACTTGAGCACGCAAGTGCAACCACGGAGGCTTGCTGGAAGCTTGGAGGCGAGCCTGCACGATGCTTGCACACGCATGTCCGAGGCACACAGGTGGGGATGCGTGTGGCAGGTGTACTTACACACTTACGGCTCGCCTGGTGGTTTGCCAAACACTGCTAGCAATTGGCAGCCAGAAGGATGGTCACGGGCCCGCGAGAAGCAGGAGGGCCGGGACCTGAGACCTGGCCACAGGAGGAAAGCCAGGATCCGGAGCGCAAGGTGAGTGCAGGGGAAAACAGCCTGACCAGGTCTCGAGCCAGCTTCCCGCTGTCCGGGGCAAGGATGGTGTCGGGCCTGTGGAAATGAAAGCCAGGTTTGAATACTCGAGTACAGTAAAGCCAATTACACAACCGGGTACTCCTCTCTCTTTTCTGGTTGGGCCTCTCAGGCCCTGCATCCTCTGGTCCCAGGTTGCCTCTTCAGTGTCTCTCTCACTACTTCCATACTCACACTCTCAGCTCTGTCCCTTGCATTGAGGCAGACTCCTCCTGGACTGTACCCTGGAATGAATGTCCCAAGCCTAGCCCTGCCCTCCGGAAAGAATAGCCAGCTCTCCCACAGTGGCCTTACTGACACTGCCCTGGGCCTTCTGTTGGGAGCCCACCTAGTCCGCAGATGCGGAGCCTGTGCACAGATGGCTGATCTAGGCAGGGGGAGACTGAGGCTCTGCAGGCCTCCTTTTCCTTTGAGGCCAAAGATGGGCTGCAATCAGCACATGTTGAATGTACCTCGTAGGGGCTTAGTGAACTAGCGATAATAATAGTACTACAGAATGAAAAAGTAGTAATACCTTACCTTTGTGCTTTCAAGTTTGAAAAGCCCTTTCCTTAATATTATCAAAATGTAATTCTCACAACCTTCTAAGGTTAATAGTAGTCACCCTCATATTATTCCCATTTTACAGATGAGGAAACTGAGTCACAGAAAAATTATGCAACTTGGTCAGGTCAGTGAACCTTTTTTTTTTTTTTTTTTTTTAACTCTTCTGGTTCCTGATTTGTAAGTACCTTTGTGGTTAAATTGGGGTGGGGGATAAAAGAACAACCACTGCAAAAATGGCACATGCGCAGTGTCTGGTCCAAAAGTGAGGGTGTCCAAGTTCTTCTGAAAGCATCTCAGACAAGAGAGGGCCACTTCTGGGCCCTGAGGGCTGCTACCAGCCTGGTTTATAAATTGATTGTATACTAAGTGAGACCTGAGATATTGGGGCTGGGGTGGAGGCCAAGGACCACATGGGATATAAAGCTGGGCGTTGCAGGTCATTGATCAGTGCAAGTCCTCAGGTATTACCCTGGCTGCTTCATCAAACTGTAGTGATGTCTCGGCAGATCTTGCAGGTCCTTAACGCTGTGATGATCAGTGTCCCCGTCTCCTGCCTCCTGTGACTCCAGGCAGAGAGGAGGCTTCAATTCAACCATTTTGAATAGGGTGATACTACCAGCCGAGGGGCAACTAGCGTTTTGCACACTGGGCAAAAGGTGTTTAATATCCTGCCATTCCTGAGACTGTCCTACAAAATAAACAATTGTCCTGTGCCCTACACAACTGTCAAATTGTGTAGGGCAATTTGGACAATTCTGGAGGTGAAAAGCCTGACTTTATCATCTTCCACTAGGACTCAATATAGATTATTTTTTGCATGGTTTTAGAAAACATTGAATGCATGCAACCAGTATGTAAATTAAGATTGTACTTTAACAGTGCTCACAACATCGGAAAGCATTGTATCTTATAGCAATGCTGCATGTAGTTTTGAAATCCCATTATGGCCCACCTGCATTTGTGATGTTGCTAGCACCAGGAGTCTGTTCAGCGGTGCAGCGCTGTGCTTCATCAGGGCTTCCAAAGTAGTCATGCCCACACATTCGCATATGGAAATACATATTAATTTATCATAAATTGCCTTTTTTTTTGAGACGGAATATTGCTGTGTTGCTCAGGTTGGAGTGTAGTGGTGTGACCTCGGCTCACTACAACCTCTGCCTCCCGGGTTCAAGTGATTCTCCTGCCTCATCCTCCTGAGTGGCTGGGATTACAGACATGCGCCATCATGCCCAGCTCATTTTTGTATTTTTAGTAGAGACGAGTTTTCACCACGTTGGCCAGGATGGTATTGATCTCTTGACCTCGTGATCCACCCGCTTCAGCCTCCCAAAGTGCTGGGATTACAGGCATGAGACAACATGCCTGGCCCATAAATTGCCTTTTTTTTACAGTTAAGATGTTGCCCTTTTAAAATTTATGAATATATTATATGACTTTTACTTTTATTTCAGGATAATAAGGGAGTATTATGGTATATTTGTAATAGAAAAGAGGCATTGAGTTTGAGAATCACTGCTCTGAGCAAATGGCAGTTCCCCTTTTTCCTAAAAATCATAGGATTTCAGGGTTAAAGGAGACCTTGAGTATCACTCAGTCCTTTCCCCACTCCACCTAGTATTCAAATCCATGCAGCTGGAGGACCAAGGACCTTCACAGACCTCTGTTTCCTTCCTCCTATGATGTGACCCTTTGGAGTTCCCAGGATGGAACCCAGTGGGAAACAGGCCTGAAGGACCAAGGGCCCAGGCACAGTGAGCTTCACCAGATGTTGGCAGGTGGTATTATAGATATTGGGATCCAAGTGCCATTCAAGATCTCATCCACTTAAAGAGGTTAGCATCAGCTCAATGGAAAACCTAGACCTGCATTGTGAGAGGAAATACTGTACCTTCAGAGGCTCGGTTCTTATCAAGGACCCCAGAAATGCCGAGCTGGTGGACAAACACACTGTATCTCAGAACGTACCCTGGTGCTGGAGTTCTGAATGACTCCATGGCATCTGATCCTCAAGAAGCACTGGGCTAGGTGGAAAGAAGTAAATAGATGGGCTGGGATCATTAGGAAACTAGAGGCAACTAAGTGAAGATGTCTGCTCTTGGCCGTTTATTCCAGCATCAAGTTTCAGTGACTTCAGATTCTTAGATGAAGGGGCTGTGTCATGTCAGAAGGGCTGGCTTAGTGAGCTTCAGCCAGGGCCAGCCCCAGTGCTTCTGCTGACTCAGTGTCCCAAAGCTGCCTTGACAGTAGATGGACCTGAGAGGCACAATGCTGGGTTAAACCACCTGCAACCATGCTCAAAGCTTTCCCCCATCTTTCTTCTCCACTGCCCTCACGACCCCGCGAACTTGCCTCTCAGTTGTTCCTTCCCATGCCATATGCCCTTTCCCCTGGAGATGGACAGCTACACTCCACCTACTTTCCTCCAGCCCCCCTGGACTGACACAGAGCCCTCTGTCTTCCCGTGGAATGCAGTAGCAATTCTGAGCATGGTGCTGGACAAGAAGTCCAGCTCCCCTCGTAAACTTTTTATAGCTTAGGAAAATAAACATGTGGTTTAAGGTCTTTGCATAGACGGTGCTCTCTGAGTTTGAGCTTGCTTTACAGAACGACGAAAGAAAATATTGGTAGAGCTAAGAAATTTCTGAGCCAGCCAAGGGACAGTAGTCCAGAAATCTTGGGGAGGGTTTGATGGTTCAAGCAATAAAAAGAGGAGTCATCTATCTAACTGTTGTCTCGCTCCCCTCCCGCTAAGAGTCTGCCTGCCTGAGTGATGGAGCCAGGCTCCCTTGTTCCCTGGGGCAGGGAACCAGTACCGGGTTAGGGAATCACAGTGTTTCCTAGCTGCAAGGGCCCTTGGAGATGGTTTTACAGATGAAGAAGCAGGGTCCAGAGAAAGGCAGTGATCTGCTGGGAACCACTGTACTTTTCATACAAGCAACCTTCCAGACATCTGCTATGTGCTGTCCCAGGATGGTGAGGGGGTAAGGAGACCACTGAGTGCATGTGTGCAAACAGCAGGGGTTCAGGGCCATTTCTGAGGTTTACTTCCTGGGTTTGTGGAAGAGAAGAGACCCCTGAAGAAGGAAGAATGACTGAGGTTTTCAGTTGGAGCAGTGGGTAGTAAGAATAAAAATAAGATCAGTATTGTCTTGTTATTTACTAAACATTTACGTTGCCAGGACCTGCTGTTACCCCACTGAATCCTTGGAACCCTGAGAGGCTCATATTAAAGTTCTCAATTTGCAGTTAAGAAAAACTGCAGCTCAAGGGGGTCGAGTCATTTGCCCACAATCACCCAGCTGGTAAATGCAGAGCCAGAGTCAAACCCATGCTGCCTGACCCCTGATGCCTGGACACCTGCTCAAACAGCTTGCTGGAACAGGTTATGAGGAAGCAGACGAAAAGATTCGGTTAGGCCGGGCTAAATTTGAGGATCCCATGGAACAGTCAGGCAGAAATGCAGGTCCAGGTTGCAGATGGGCATCAGAGAGGGATATGTGGATTTGGGTCACCTGCTAAAGGAATATTGAAGCCAAGTCTCTTTCCTGCCAAAGTCTCTCTTTGGGACACTGAAACTCCATGTATAGAGAGGGTGCAGGAGGACAGGGTGGAAACCTGGGGAAGTCAGTGGTTACAGGCAGGTGGAAGGCACCTGGGGCTCTGTTTACAATGGGCAGGTCTATGCAATCCCACCCCCAAAGTCTAAAGGAGCCGAGAGGCTGAAGAAAGAGGCTGACAAATCCAGTTTCTTAGAAAGAAACATTTAATAGAGACTTAAGAAAAGAAGCCATGTTTAGGTCTCAGGTGGCAGGGAGAGGAGATGGTGGATTCACATGCCATTACCCACCCAACCCGGGGCTTATATATCACAGGGGAGGGGTGGTTCAGAAGGGATGTGTAGGACAGTTGTAGTGTGATAACATCAAGGTTGTATGACCTAAGGGCAGGATTTACAGCAAGTACTTGCTCTGACACTAGGAACAATGAATATGCTGAATATCTTAGAGGCCTTCCCAGAACTGGGGATAATCAGAAGTCAACATGGTGGGTAGCATCCAAGATGGAGTTGCTTTGGCCTTCACAGGCTCTAAAGGTGGCTCTGGCCTTGCTTGCTGCAGAGAAGCCACACCACAGCAGAATGTTCCTGGCCTGGAGGCTGATACTATAGCTACCCAGTGAGAAAAAGCAGTCCCCATGGCCAATAGGGCCATGGGGACAGGTGCATGTTCCTCTCCTATTATGCCTTCCAGGCACAGTCATTCTTTCCAGGCCAGGCCAGCAGCATCTGAATCAACCCTATACAAGTAGGCATTGACTTCAAACCCAGCATGTTCCTCTTCCAGGAATTTATTCTGAAGACATAATGAGGGGTGTGCATGCGGATATGTATTACAGCATTCCTATTTGTGAAAAATCACAAATCATATAAATCTCCCACAATAAAGGATAGATTACACCATTAAATACATGCTGACAGTAAAATCAAATTGTAGAATAATACTGATGGCCAACGTTTTTGACATACTATGTTTTAACTGGCAGGCTACAGTGTGAGAACTTTTTGTAACGTAAAGAATGGATATGTGTACATATTTTATAGGCAAACATTAAGTGCACATGCCAGGTGGTTAATAGGATTCTTTTCAGGTTGAGGAATTGTGTGAGTGGGTTTTCCGTCTTTTTCTTTTTTCCAATATTGCAAGGTTGGTTTGTTTTTACATTGAGTATATATTAGGTTTGTAATTTGAAAGAAGAATTCTTTATGTAAGGATTACTCATGAATAATATTAGCAAATGCTTGCCTGGTGCTTATTTTATGCCAACCTCTGTTCTGAGTGCTTTTCATGGATTAAGTGATTTAACCCTCATGAGAATTTAGACATGGGAACCATGGCGCAGGAGGGCTGGGCAGGTTGCCCAGGTCAGCAGAGTTGGTATGTGGCAGAGCTAGAATCTGAAGCCAAGCCATCTGCCAGCAGGGTCCATGCAATTAACCACTGTACCACACTATTACTCCCCAGTGGAAAAAGGCAATCCCCATGGCCACCAAGGACGTGTGAGGAAGTGCACATGTTCTTTTCCTGCTATTGGTAGCAGGCATTTCCTTGATATACCTTGATCCCAAGTGCTCCATGATGGCAATGCTCAGGTACTCTGTTCAGTGAATGAATGCAAGTGAACAGGCCCCACTTGTCCCCCAGGATCTGAAAAGACGTTCCAGCTTTTGCTAGATTTTGAGCATGACCGTGATGGGACTTAAGGAACCTTCCCTCCCTACCTTGACAGTGGGTGACTTGACTTCCTCACCTGCTCTGGAAGATGGCTGTCTGCTGAGAAACCTGTCCTGTCTTCCACCTTCCTGGGAAAGTGGAGGATGGCTCAGGGTATCATGGCTCTGTCCCCATCGGGGGGATTCATTAGCTGTGGTAGATCATTGCTTTGTGGCATTTGATGAACTATATCTCCTAGAAGTCACACTTTAGTGTGGTCTCTCCTGCATCGACTCTCGAGTTGGCCATGTGGCTTTCTTTGGCCAATGGGATATGAACAAGCATGATGCAAGCAGAGGCTTTATAAGTGCTTGCACACCGGGCTTGTCTTCTCAGACAGTTCCTTGTGGAACCCAGTCATCGTGCTGCTAAAAGGAAGTCTAGACTAGACCCGTGGATAATGCAGGGACGTGGGAGAGAGGATCTGAAGGATAAGAGGTCATCTTGGACATTCCAGCTTCAAATAAGCTCCCAGATGAATGCAGCTGCTAAGTGAGCCCCGCCAAACCACCCAGCTGAATCCAGTCAACACACAGATTCATGAGAAATCATAAATCATTGTTGTTATAAGCCACTAAATCGGTAGTTTGTTCTGCAGCCACAGGTAGCTGAAACACTGGCCTTTTCCTGGACACTCCCGAAAACAGATCCATATACATTTATTAAGTACCCACTGTGTGCCAGGCCCTGTTCTAGGCTGTATAGGATAATCATGAAGGGATTCTGATTAAGAAATGAGACTCTGAGGAGACAAGGCTGCTATAGGCAGTAAGTCTGAAGAAAGATTACGGCTAAACTGCTGCAGAGTAGGGAAAGACGACTGTTTCCCCAACCCAGCCCTCAGCATTTCACCTCACAGCAAAGCTGTTGTAGCTGATAAACTTGGCAAACAGGGGTGGCATTGTTGGATACATTGATCTTTTACTTTATTATAATGATGGTTTTGGGCACCTTAGGCCCCCTGCTTTGTTAAATGCTGTTCCTGTGGCAGGACAGTATTCCCCATGCACTTAAAAGGGAACCATTTGTGTGGCCCTTCAGATCAAAGAAGGCAGATGAGACGGAGAATTGAGTGACCTACTCAGCCAATGAACTGCGGCACACCATCACTGCTCTTTAGTGGATGGGGGGGTTTTGCTTGCGCTTCTGCTTGACTCTGGCTAGGACTGGGCTGCTCAAAGCTTCATGAATATTCAGCTGCTCCATGAAGGCCTATAGCCTAGAACACTGGAGCTAGAGAGACCCAGAGGTCATCCGTCCTGATGTTCTCACTGTTAAAAGGAAGAAACCAAGGCCCAGAGGTGAGAAGGGCTTGCTGGAGGGCACACAAGGTTCATAGCTCCTCCATCACTGACCTTGGTCTCAGCTGTGGTCTGCAGATCCTCTGAGCCTGCAACTCCCACGCTCTTTCTCTTCCTGGCCTCCACTCTCCTGCTCAGGGCTTGCTTTGGTGCCAAGCAATCAGGGAACTGAGAAGGTCCACCCAGCTGCAACAAGGCTATATACATCAACCTCTGCTTCAGACAGTATACATGAAACTGCAAAAGTGTGCAGAGACACAGTTCCACTCAAAGCATTTAAAGGTGTTCTGAGGGGAGTCCTTGGGAAAGCAGGCAGACAGCCCATCATTTCACTTTCTCTCTTAGTTTGATTTTTAATCTGGATTTTGCTTACAAGGGGCCATACCTCATACTGCACACTTGAGGGAATGTCAGTTGTGCTTGAAACTCTACACATTCCTGAGCAGCCCCATTTCCCATCTGAACCAACGCAGGACCCCTGGCCTCAGGAGCCTTGCTGCTGGCGTTGGCCCTGAGAAGCCTGTTCATAGGGCCTTGTGGACTGGCCACTTCTTTTCTTTGCTTCTTGATCTTTTTCACTGAGATCAGATGAGGAGAGCCAGGACTATGGGTAAATTCCATGAATCAAAGATACATCTGGAATCTGCTAGGGAGCCTGGGAGGCTGTTCAAGCCAAGGCATCATCATTTCTCAAATCGGGAAAACACAGGCATGGAGGGGCAAAGGGGTTTTCCCAAGGTCTGGGGCTGGTGTGCTTAATGCCAGGAGAAGACTTGGGGGTGCTGCTTTCGGCTGGAGGACAGGATGAGTCAGGCCCCCCAAGGTGTTTTCCCCACATGGTTTCAGTTCTTAGGTCAGGTTCTTGGCGCCTGAGGGAAAGCCTGGTCCACGCCGCGTGGAAATCCCGAGCCGCTGCAGCATCTCACTCGGATGGGGCATGTCTGGGAGGCAGCAGGTTTCCAATAAGTGATTTACAGCATGTTCCCTGATGTTTCACATTTTCATCATTTCATGTTCCAGCCTCATCTATGGTAATGGGATCTGCAGAGGACTGCTGAGCCCCAGCCTGCTATCTGCAGGAGCCCAAGTGGGGTTCTGTGTAGTCTCAGGTCCACAGCCTTGATATTCACAGTGTGACTGTGGTGTCTCAGGACCCTGGGACCCAGGACCACCATCGTGACCACTTTCCTAGTCTTCACTGCTTCCTTCACATCTCAACTCCAAAGACCTCTCTGAGCTGCACACAGTTCTGGGCTCTCGGAGTGGCAGAGGACTTGGGTGCCACGAGAGCACCAGGTAGTAGCTCCAGCTCAGCCTACCCTACCCCTGACTCAAACAAAACTATTAGATGCATCCCCTACCCTATCTCTCTGTCTGAGGACTCTCAGAACCTTTCCACTGGTGGGAATGTAAAGTCATGCAGCCCTGTGGAAAGGAATTTGGCAATTCCCCAAAAGTATATTATATAGATCTACTACATGACCCAGCAACTCCCCTCCTAGGCATATGCCCAAAATAATTGAAAGCAAGGACTCAAATACTGGTGCATGCATGCTTATGGGAGCATTATCCACACCAGCCGAAGGTGGAAACAGATGTCTATCAGTAGATAAATGGCTAGACAAGGTGTAGTATATACATACAATGAAATTCTATTCAGCCATAAAAAGGAATGGAATTCTGATACATGCAACAACATGGATGAACTTCAGAAACATGCTAGGTCTCTAAGCTAAGCTAACATGCTAAGAAGCCAGATATTGAAGGTCACATTGTATGATTCTGCTTATATGAAATACCTGGAAAGAGACTGAAAGCAGATCAGTGGCTGCCAGGGCCTGGGAGGAGTCATTGCTTCGTGGGTGTGAGTTTTCCCTTTGAGGTGATGAAAATGTTCTGCAACTAAATAGAGGTAGTAGATGCACAACATGGTGAATGTTGGTCTTGAACTCCTGACCTCAAGTGCTACTGAACTGTGTGCTTTAAAATGGTTAATTTTATGTTATATGAATTTCACCTCTAAGAATTTTTTTTTTTTTTTTTTTTTTTTGAGACTGAGTCTCATTCTGTTGCCCAGGCTGGAGTGCAGTGGTACAGTCTCAGCTTACTGCAACCTCTGCCTCCTGGGTTCAAATGATTCTCCTGCCTCGGCCTCCCAAGTAGCTGGGACTACAGGTGCCTGACACCACACCAAGCTAATTTTTGTATTTTTAGTAGAGAGGGTTTTGCCTTGTTGGCCAGGCTGTTCTTTAACTCCTGACCTCAAGTGAACTGCCCACCTCAGCCTCCCAAAGTGCTGGGATTCCAGGTATGAGGCACTGGGCCTGGCCTAAGAAAAAATTTAATTAAAACTTGCCACTGCCTACAAATCTCACAGCACCCTGGTGTCACATATATGAGCCATAACTCCACCTGTTAACTCAGAGCTCCAGGTTCCTGATGTGAGGTGGTTGGTGAGAGTGTTGAGGCAGGAATTTGAAGACTGGCCTGCAGTGGGACCACGGGTCAGGGGGTTGGCATGGGGACCTCTCTTAGCCAGTGAGTGCACTCGAGGCCCGCAGCACAGGCATCACACCCTAGATCTTTAGCTTTGTCCTCTCTCCCTGTCCCCACGCACACCGTAACCCTCATGATGTGCTCCACTGCACCTGGTGGGAGGAGTTAAAAATATGTAATAGTGATAACTGAGAACTGGGGGTCGGGGGAGAACATGGCTTCAAGACACTTCCTTTGTGACTGACTGGGAACTATTGAGAGGTCCAGATCTCTAGCTTGGGCTTCCAAACTCAATGGATGGGCTCAGTTAAGTTCCACCATCACCCCCACCCCTCCGGGAGAACACTCTGCTCCTCTGCCACTCTCTTGAACACTCTGGGATTATTACTTCCTCCACACCAGAGCACCACCCTTCTGTGAAGACTCTCCAGCCCAGCCTCCAGCTTTCCTTTGCTTGCCTGAACTCCTGAGTTCACTGCCTGGGCCTCTTCCCTGGTGTTTAATCTACCTGTGTGTGGATGTAGGTCAGTCATATGAAAGTTTGTCATTTTGGTAGTTAATATCAGCTTTACTTTGTATTTGCTTTATGAGGAAGTGAAATACATTTTACGCACTTATTTTGTCTCTTGTACTTGGTTGGGATTCTATAATTAATACTTGCTGTTTAAATGTAGACTGGCTGCATGTGGCTCCCTCAAATCCGACACATTTCCTTTTGGGCTTGTCACAGGTGAACTGACCTGGGCCTTTCCCTGGACTGATGGCAGCAGCATTGTTAGCAGGAAAGCAGGTGGAGCAGGAGGCTCTGTGGGATTGGGATGTGGACAGTGGGAGATGCCAGAGGCACCCCAGTCTTACCCTGAGAAGAGTAAGCCCTTCTCAACAGGGCTCCTGGCCCTCTCTGGCCAGGCCAGCCAGTCCCTGAAAGAACCCCCTACCCCTCAAATGCTGCTTTCCAGGAGGGCTGAGAACAGAGGGCCCTGCCTGGCTCCTCCTGCGCTGCTGTCTTATTTATGCCTCCTGTGACTTTAGGCTTTGGCTTTGGAGCAATGAGGCCTCAGTGTGAAACTCACGGGAAAAAGATGGGGCCCGGCAGAAGGGTGCATATCCAGAGCCTTAGAATGAGCCAACCCCCTGGGGATCTTCTGTAGTGCAGTGGTTTTGAAATTGCCTTTCTGATTCAACGGAAAGCCCTTGGGCTTCCATTAGAGAGCAATGCTGATGACTCTCTGCCCTTCTCTGGTTCTGATATGGGGATGGGTGTGGGTGGGGGTGGGGGGGTGTAAAGCAGTGGGGAGAACAGGCTGGCAGAATAAACAGAGAGTGTCAGCCCGGGCCTGGGGCTGTCACTGGAGGAAGGGTTATGCCCTAGGGAGAGGATCATGGGGGTGTCCAGTGACAAGGAGAGGGTTTGGCTCTGCAGGAGGGAGCTGAGAACAAAGAAAGCGAACATCCACACCAAGAGAGAACGGGAATGATGGGGGCAGGGCGAGCACACAGAGACCAGCCCCCCTTCCCCACCCTCCTCTCGGCCCCCAGACACTGACGTTCTCAGGCTGCCCTTTCACATATGGGCCTAATTCAGGTAGAGTGAAATTTTGCATTGCTCTGGGTAAAAATTATTGCTTTGGATAATGAAATCTTTGTCATTGGAAACTCTAAAAGAAAAAAATGCCCTTCAAGCCGTGACTTATGGGCAGTGTGGTGATGGAAACGAATTCATCATCCCATTTCCCGCATTGGAATGGGAGGACAAGGTTGATTCATAGCTGGGCCGCGTGCGGCTGGTCCCGCGGGCAGGGTGGCGGCTGGGCCTGCTGAGGAGCCAGCGGGGAAGCTCCGGCCGAGCGCTCGGGCTGGGGCTGCGGGAGCCGAGTGATAAGCGGCTGGCTGGCACGCTCTGGTCTCAGGTTTTCCTGAGGATTTGCCTGAGCTGTCAAAACATTTTAGGGCTGTGCAGAGACTGTGTGCTTCAACAGAAAAATCCCATAATAGCTCTATGAAACAAGCTGTATTTTTTTTTCTTTAAACCCTAAAACTCATATCCATAAAAAAATCTCTCAGCCAAAGCCATTTGACCAGCACGAGTGAACAGTGTGGCTGTGAATCTCTCTGACTGTGGCACTTTTCATCTGGGAAGTACAATATGCTTTCGAGTTTGTATTTCATTGAGGTTCTGGCCTCCCCACAGGGTACACAAAGGGAACACATCGCTGAATGTGTTTGATAGAAGAGGAGTTCAGCCACAGCCAGTGATCCTGAGCGTGCTGCACATGGAACCGAGAGCCTCGGGTCCCTAGCTCAGGGTCTGGGCCTCATCCCCAGGCCTCCAGGCGGTGGTCCACCTCTGGGCCCTGCATTCCTTCCTTTTCATGACAAGGGTTTGGCCACCTGGCATCAGGGTCCTGACATCTTTATAGGGCAGAGCTGTTTTTGTTTCCTTAAAGCCTAAAGGTCAGTGAGCATGAGAAGTTGTAGAAAGGCTGAAGGGAATTCCTGGGCAGACTTGGGGTGGAGGACCGCCCAAGGGCCGGGGCAGAGTCCTACTGGTCCGCTGGTTTGGAGACACACTAGGTAAGGCAGCAGGACCTCCTTGGACTCCTGTCAGGTGACATCTGGTCAAGTTGTCATTCCTCCCACAGCAATTCTTCATGGGGAAATGGGCCGTGGAAGGAGGGTTGTTAAGATGGGCAGGCGATGGCTGTTGCTGGTGTTCAGACTCTGCCGCCTCCTTTATTTCTTCACCAAATACTTGTATGTGAGTGCTGGCTGACCTAGGCACTGGGGATTTGGGAAAATAGGACAGATACAGCCCACTTTCACTTGTAGGGCATGGGGGAGACAATAAGTAATAAATAAATGAATGAGAAAATTTCAGGTAAGTTCTATGAAGAAAATATGACCAAGTTGTAAGGCCGGTTGCCTTGCTGGGAGCTCGGACGCACCGCCCCCCCGCCCCGCTTTTTTCCCTTTTACAAGCCCCGAGCAAGCTCAGACATGCTCGGGCATGTTCCCTTCTCCCTTGCTCGCACAGCCTGGTCTTCCCTTAAAGAGCCCAGTATGCAAACAAGGTGCTGCAACCATAGCTTCTTAATAACCAATAGCAGCTGAGTCTTAACAACCAATAGCAGCTGAGTCTTAACAACCAATAGCAGCCGAGTCTTAACAACCAATAGCAGTCGAGTCTTGACAACCAATAGCAGGCAAGTAATTCCAACCAACAACAAGCCAAGTCCTAGGTCAAGGCTTGTAACTTACCCAATAGCAGTC